>RYFJ01003738.1:0-42490 GCA_003991445.1 Oryza meyeriana var. granulata | reverse complement strand
GATTCGATCCGAGCAAAGTGGGGATCCTGCGCGCAACGCGACGATGCAAAGCCTGGTGATCAGACAACCATGAAGCACGGCAAAGTCCCCAGCCTCGGCATCGCCTTCCCTACAACATTAGGTTCGACCCCTCGGGGGATTCGTCCCCCGCTTCCGCGACGTAATGGTGCCTCGGGGCCGGGGCCTCAGTTTCAACAGCCACCTCTCGGTCGACTGGCGTAGCGGCCCTGTAGTCGGAGCCACCTCGTTTCCAGCAACCGGGCTGGCCACCCGGCACAGCAGGGTGTGCTCGCGCTGCTGACTCGGCTGGGTGGACTCATCAAGCGGAGCAGATGGGCCGACCTTTTTGAGGTCGATAATCGGCCCGCTTCCTGCACAACGAAGCAAGACATCAGGACTGTATTTTAACATACAACGACTACAGGATGCTCGAGTAGCGCACCTCTTGGAAAACTTCAGCTTCCTGCTAGCGTGCGCCGCTCCCCGGCGAAGCGCTAGCAGTGGCGGCACATCACTCGCCCGGATGGTGTCGCGCGACTGCCAGAGCATATCGCCTGAGTCGGCTTGACTCTAGACGTTGCGGTTGGTTGGCGTTCCTGTCGCCCCATCGCCGCGGCCTCGGTGCTATGGTTTGGCCGTGCGGCGCCCTGCTGCAGCCCGAACGACAACGCGACCCAAGCCAGCTGCCTCAGCCCTCCGACCGCGTGCTCGGCGTGACTGTGGCGGGTTGCCCCAGCGTGTCCTTGTATCTTAAAGGGCTAAGCTACCTCATGCGCCCGGCTGCTCCCGCGCTTCTGGCTTCTGCCCCCCGATATAAAATGGCTTCTTCCCCGCTCTCTGGAGTCGGGTTGGGCATCAGAGGGGCTCCTTGGCCTCTTCCTCGACCGCAAACCGCAGACAAATGGACGAGAATCTTCCATCAAGCCCTTCCTCATGGGGGCCCACTACAATCAAGTCGAGGGTAAGATACCATCACGTAACGCAAGGCTGTGGAAACCAATCATCTGGTTCACCCAGCGCGATATTTCACGGGCCACAAAATGGGATAGAGGTTCTAGGGGAGCGGAAGTAGATGGGAGGTTACCTTGGGTCCGTGGCCGGATGAAGCTAATAGGCGGCGCCGCAGCAACTCGACGGTTATCATCTTCGGTGTCAACGACGCCCTTCGGAGAAGTAGCCGAACGAAGGTATCATTACGTAACTGCCCCCTTTGGTTCCGCTGTCACCAGGTGCAGGGAATAACCGACTCTGGCCAATCTGGGCTTCTCTGCTCTCTGTGGGGAATGGCGGAGGGCCGAGGGTCGACGAACCGGCTTGAACGTCTGCACCGGTTTCGCAGCACCTATCGGGTTCTACTGCAAGGCCATCCGAAAGCGCTGTCTCAGCTTGGAGCAGGGGCTGGCCTGTCCTCCGCGGGCTCGTCACGGACATAACGACTGTGCACGACCTGGACCCGGGTCAGGGCGCCGGCTCAAGCCGTCCCTCTCTGAGACCTCATCTATCTTCTCAGCAATATGTGTGCCTGGCCCAGTTCTTCAAGGTGGCTCCGAAGACCAGCTTGGCAACACCTGGTACCGAGGCGGCATATCCAGCCCGCCTTAACGGGCGCAAGGAAGGAGCTAGAGGTTGGCGCGTGCACAGTATCGGGTGAAACCATTTCCTCCTTGTGCCAGTCCCTTCAGAGAAGAAATGATTCAATGGGCAAATCGGAATATAGGTGTTGAATTGCGGGTTCGCCGTCACTCCTTGTCTGTCTTGTACGCTCTGAGAAGACACCCCCCATTCATACACGGTGATATTCCCACGTCTGGGCAGTGGAAGGCTGGGCTTGACATGGAAGTGCAAGTGCGGAAGAGGATGAAATGGGCCGGCGATTCAACATCCGCCCAGAAAGCACGTCGCAATGGTAGAGTGTAACGAATATGGAGATCTGAAGGATCTTTGAGTTGGATGGACTCTTCGATATGCAAGGCAACTCCAGTAACCCGGCTAGAAATCGAGGGAGCATTTTTATGCGGCGGAAGAAATCAGAAGACGGAAGACACAAGCCCGATCAAAAGAACGAAGAGCGAAAACCAGCCGTTTCACCAGGCCGGGGGTTGGGGCTCGACTCATCCCTCGCCGCGACCGCCAACGGATCACTTCTTGGCTGGGCAACTTCAGCTCGCTCTCCAACCGTTCAGCTTCACCGAGCCGCAATCGAGATCGGCCAAGAACTCCCTGGCGCACCCGCAGGATTCGTCGCCTCGGCATGACTGGAGGTGTTGAGATTTTTGGGGGAAAGCAAATCGGGGGCTTTGGAATAAACAAGAGGATTGAAATCGCCGAGTCTGGCGTTGGGGAACGGCTGCTGCTAACGGCCCCTAGCTGGGCGGGAGGTCGAAAAGCTAGGCCGTCTCGAATGTAGAGAAACAGCCAAGAGAAGCAGAAATATGGTTGCTTTGGGGACGGAGCGGTGGAATCTTTTTCTCTCTCCGCCAATTCGCTTTTATGGCCTAAACGACGGAGATGGGTGGGCCCAGGTCGGACTTACATTACAGTTGGTATATGGCCGCTTACATGAGTTTCCTATGAAGGGTAGCCGAGGTGGCTCTTGGGCCGCTGCGTTCAGGCTGAAGTGTGAAACGTATACCATAGTTGCGCTGATCCGGCTACTCACGTGGCTGGGGCATAACAGAGCCAGATAAAGGTAAACAGATATGCTTCATAATTCGAAGCCTTATTTGCTAGAAACAGGATATGTTGGGATAACGTCTTCGGTTTATCCACCACTGTCTTATTCGAGGATATAGATCCTTACAAGATCACAAGCTGGTCTTCAGTAAAATTGGGTGATGCACGGTATCTCTCTCGAGTACACCTACATCAAATTCTTAGCACGCAGATGGATTTATGGAGTTCTTTCTATAAATGTACTTTTGGCCGACCGTCCTTCAGCGTGGCTTCTTCGGATTTTAGCCTTTGCCATAAGCCAACATTATTCCAGCCCCGAGTGGCAGTGCACGCTGAAGAGTCTAACTTTCGATACGTCGTGCACTACCGGCGAGAGACTTAATAAGCCGTGCTCTGTCATTCCGGCTGATCTGACATATGGAATGCAGAGTGAGTCTAACTTTTTGAGTTGGGACGTCGCACTGGCCGCGGGAAAGACTAATAAACACGGTCCTGTGGGCCCTTTCGCAGCTAGACATCAGAGACGCTGAAGAGTCCCATATACGAGTGAGATATCCTACTTGGCAAGACTATAAACACCACAATTCCGAGGTTGACATGAAGTCGAAGAGTCCTATATACGAGTACGCCTTCTACTCGGCAAGACTATAAACTTATATTCCGCGGTCTTGACATGATACCGAAGAGTCTCAATATACCAGTAAATCTACTCGGGAAAGACTTCCAGCGTTAAAGCATCTTCGCACTTTATGTTAATTGTACCTTCTGCGCTCACAATTAAGCACAAGTTTGGGGGCTACACCTAATGGGAGGTTGCGCCTTATATCGCGCGGACCACTATTCATGGCTATTCTTCGGGTACATGAAGCTTCATAGCCGAGCTTACGGCTGGCCCTCCGCTAAGGTTAGCGCATCACTGCCAGGTTCGGGGAGTAGTTGACATGAGCAGGACTCGGGAAGACTTACTCGGACAAAGACGGGCCTGTACTCCTCGGGAGCATCGCACTAACGGGTAACCTTCACCGTGGAGGGAGAGCACTCGTGGGCATCAGCTGTGACTCAACTATGAAGGTCTCAGGGCTACTGTGTGGGAGCCATGGGCCGGCGCCCCGGGTACCTCACTACAAGCACATGGGCCACTCGATAGAGGATCGCGGCCAGATCATGTAATTAGAGATAAGATAGCACAAATTTTCTCCACCCGCAGGCTGTGCCTTGTTACAATAAGGAAACATAGCCTTAGTCGGATAGGATTCTATCTCCTAATAAGGAATCCCTTGGTCGTATCCGACTGGGATCCTTACCATGTACCCCTGTCCCTAGTAATATAAAGGGAGGCAGGGCGCCCTATGAGATGGCACCCAGATCATTGATCCATCACAAATCCACCTCAGAGGAATAACACCTCAACTGGACGTAGGGTATTACCTCACATTGAGGGCCTGAACCAGTTTTTCATATAATTCCCTCGTGTTCCTCTGCAATCGCCACCGAATTCCAAATCGCCGAGTACCCCCATGGAGTATTATTGCCGGTGCACTCGTTCTCCTGTGTAAAGCATCGACACCGCGGTTGATCCGTTCCCCGGTTGATCGGCTGCTCCCGGTTGATGTCTTCTCCTGGTCTCGAGAGTTTGCTCGCTCCCGGTTGATCGGGGCGTGGCGCCGGGCCGGCGGCTGCGGTGTCGTGGCCGCTCCGGGACGGGGGTGATGTTGATTAGTTCCCGGTTGATCGGCTGCTCCCGTTGACCGACCGCTCCAGATAGATCGAGGGAGGTGGGTTGGCACCGGGTTCCCGGTTGATCGCCGGAAGCTCCCGGTTGATCCGTACCCTTGGTTGATCGGGACCTGCTCCCAGGTTGAGGATCGCGGGACAGGGCAGCCCGGTCTCAACGGATCCCGGCGTCGAGAGCTCGCCCTCGCCCCGAGAAGCTGAGCCCGAGCACTAGGCCCCTGACAGGCCAGGATCGAGAGCATATAACAGAGGCGTGGAATACTTCCTCAGCGAGGCGCCGCTTCCTCGCTCATAAACAGCACCGCCCGCCCGGCGAGAATGCGTCCGGAAGGTCGCGTCTCACATCCCTTATTTCAAGCCCGGGCCCCCGGAACCTGGCTTATATCAAAACCATATTCCAGTCTCGGGGCCCCCGGGTCCCGGACACATGGTACCGACACGGGGTGGTACCTTAGTCCTCCGCATGACAGCCAGGGCCCCGGGTCCCGAGCACCATGCCTCTCCCCAGTCTCGAGGCTCGTGAGGAGCAGCGAGTCCGAGCTCCATCCCTAGGCACATCAACATCTTGACAAATATATATATATAAACATCCTATAAGTCGCGGTGAGCCCGGGCCAGCGCCGGATCTCTCTAAAATCTCGGCGCGAATGGGCCGGGGCCCCGTGTAATATACACTTTACATAGCAACGTTTTAATATCCTTCCCGTCTCGTTCTTTCGTCGTTTCCCATGTGTTGCGTTCGGGGGCCGTCTCACCCCCTGGGGTACCATCACCGGCCGCGCCCGTACGACGGCTGGATTATGCGCAAAACCCAGCCGCCATACTCGGGCGCGACCATGAGAACGCCCTTCGGGAGTTTGGTTGACACCGTGCGCGCCACGGCTCGTAGCATGGGGTTTGGACAAAGGAACGAACCGGACAGCTCTCACAGTTCACTATGTGCAGAGTAGATTTCCCGGCGGTCCTGGGGGTGATTCATACCACACCAAGTTGGGCGCCCGGGGTGACCCCGTTTCTTCCTGGTGTACCGGGCCGAAGCCGTTCTGTCGCCAGACCTCTCCTTCGGCTCTCGGGTACAGCGCTACATCGACAAATATCAACCACGACAAATATGCAGCTCGACAACCTCGACTTCCTCGAGGAACGAAGGTGGGGCGCTCCGCTCCGCGTCGCTCGTTACCAGCAAGGCCTCAAGCGCTATCTTTAGCGTAAGTTTCAGGTCCGGTCGCTTCGGGTTGGGGGTTTGAATCTCCGCCGTGTCCTCGCACGGGTCGGAATGAAATAAGCCTTCCCCTTGAGGGAAGTCCCCTTCCTGATGATTGCTGATTCTCGACCGGGCTCGGTAAGCCTGGGAGCATCCTCACAAAGTTCTTCCATAAATACATCCTGTAAGTGGCTCCAAACCTCAACGCTGGCCGGGGCCCCCTTTAGTATACGCTTTCATATAATCAGGATTTTTAAGATCTATCCCGGTGCCGTCCCTTTCGTCCTTTCCCGTGTGTTTCGTTCATGGCATCTCATCCCCTGGGGGCTTATTCGGGCCACGCCCGTACGACGGTTGGGATTTGCGCATGATCATCAGTTCCCTACCGACGAAGTAACCGTATCCTGACGTGCTAGGTCCAGGGCGTTGTCGAGCTCGCGGGGACCTAATGGCGCCCTCCGGGTGGCGCCCCGTGTCCCTGCGGCTCCGATGTCCTGCCTGGCTAGCTTCGGGATCGGTTCTATCCGGAGGTAGGGGTGAAATGCTTATGCGTGGTCTTTTCCTCCGCACAGTCGCGACCGCGAAGACGCCTTCGGGAGGTGATCGACGCCACCGTTCGTAGCACGGGACGGACAAGGGAACGAGCCAAATACTCTCACAGTTCGTCATATGCAGATCAGACCAATTCCCGGCAGGATTAGGCAGGCTTTCCGAACCTCGACGCGGCTTGCGGAGCCTGGCCTGGCCGGCACCTCCCCGGCAACCGCCAAGGCACCGGGTGCTTCGCTGCCTGGCCACCCCGTGCTCGGTCAAGTCCGTTCCTGTGGCTTCGCGGCGCTCCCCGGGCCAATGGCTCTCGGGGGGCGCGGAGGGCCCCCGGGACCCGGAAGACAGGAGGGGTCAAGCCTACGGACTTAGCCGTTTCCGCGAGACTCGCGCTCGGTCGCCCGCGGCCCCTTGGTACCGAGCTCCCGGGACCTGGGCGCTATGGTGGATCACGGCAGATCGGCCCGATCCTCGGCGCTCCCGGGGGCGATCAACGCTCCCGGCCCCGGGATCGTGCTCGCGAAGCCACACTGCCGCTTACAACATCCAGATATGTAACCTTACCCGACTTTACGCATTGCTTAATCTGTATCCTTGCCCCGTTGTATGGATAGCCTAGGTCCCCGCGGCGAGCGGCAGCGCCCGACCTGGCCAGCTCTTCCCCGACGGCCGCCAAGGCGCCGGGTGCTTCGCTGCCTGGCGACCCCGTGCCCGATCAAGTCTATTTCCCGCGGCATCACGGCGCTCCAGAACCAATGGCGCCCGGGGGCACGAAGGGCCCCAGACCCGGAAGACGGGAGGGGCCGCACCTGCGGACTCGATCGTCCGCAGACTCATCCTCGGGCCCTCTCAGCCGTCGAGGACCGTGCTCCGGGGCAGGGCGGCTTGCTCCAGGTCCCCCGAGAAGGGGAGCTGGGCGCTACGGCGGTACACGGCGGATTGGCCCGATCCTCGGCGTTCCCGGGGGCGAGCAACACTCTCGGTCCCGGGATTGTGCTCGTGGAGCCATGCCGCCCTTCGCAATACCCAGATACGTTACCTTATCCGACTTTACATATTGCTCAATTTGTATTCTTCTCCTAGTTGCATGGCCAGCCTAGGTTCCTGGGGCGGGCTGCGGTGCCCGGCCAGGGCTTCGCTGCCAGACGACCCCGTGCCCGGTCAGGGGTAGTTCCCGAGGGACTCCCGGCGGGTCAAAGATCTGTTCTCGTGGCCCCGCCGCGTTCCCTGGGCCAGCAGCGCCCGGGGGCACGGAGGGCCCCCGGATCCGGAAGACCGAAGGAGCCGAACCTACGGACGCAAGGCTTGCGTTCGGTTGCTCGCGCTCCCAGGGAACAGGTTCCCGGGGCGAGCAACCATCGCGTTCGCTGCCTCCGGGACCGAGCTCCCGGGGCTGGCGGCCACGCCGGGGCCAGGATAAGGGTTCCAGGGTCTGTGGCTGTTCGCGGCTGCGTGCTCTCGCTGTCGGGTGGCGCCCGGTACTCGGCGCTCCCGGACACGGGGCCCCGAATACGAGCAACAATTCCCGGAGCAACACAATGAGCAGAGGTACGAGATTGTCAACATCAATATATACACCAACAAATGTTTCTCTTTGTATAAGACAGGCAAAATCGGTGGGATCGGTGCGCAAGCACGAGCGGAGGCCCGGAGATATCGTCGCACGGGGGGAGGTCACTCACCTCCGTCGGACCGGACCCCGAGCGACGTCGACAGGGGACCGACGTCTTCGTCGGACTCATCGGTCCCCGGATCCTCGAAGCGCTCCCCCCCGCTCGAAGAACCCCGCCACCGTGGCTGCGGCGTCGGCCACGGCCTCGAAGTCGGCCGCGCGCTTCCGGGAGGCCTCGGCCTCCCGCTCCATCTCCACCGACCAGGACTCGGCGGCCTTCACCGCCGGCTCGCATGCAAGGATCTCACGCTTCCGGGCCACGAGACCGGCCTCTTGGGCCGGGACGCGATCTTCCCGGGAGGATGTTTTCTTCTCCCGCACCTCCATCTCGGACCGAGCGCGGGAGGCTTCATTGGCGGCGGACTTGGCGGCACCCTTCAGTTGGACGCCGCGCCCCTCTGCCGCCTCAATCTCCAGCCGGCCTTTTACGGATCGTCTGGATTCGGATGGTCCGATCCGTGGGAGGACGGTCCGATCGCCAGGTCGCCACGAAGGTCCCAGTGGCGACTGTACGGGCGGTGAGCTGCTGCATCACCGTCGCGATCGCTGCCCGTTCGCCCTCGAAGATCCGCCTGGACCCGGGCGGACTCCCGCTGGTCTCGACAGGCTGCCGCCTGCACTTGGCCGGCAGCGTCCGCCATCTGCTCCAGCGCGGAGTGGAGCTTTGCGCGTCCGCGCGCCGCTCCTTTTCGCCGGGCAGCGAAAACTACCAGGGCCCGCTCCCTCCTCGCGAAAGACATCTGGGCCCTAGCATTCCCCTCTTCTTCGGTAGCAGAAACATCAGCCAGTCCCACGACGGCCCGCTCCGGCACGGCCGCCGCGGCCTCCAGGCTCATTGCCACACATGCAGTAACCGCGACGGCGCCCTCGGTCCGCCCAGGGTCCACGCAACTCCAGGAAGGTGGCGACCAGGACAACGGCCGCCGGGGCAACATTTTTCGCCTTTTGGGCCACAGGCAATCCCAGGTGGGCCCCACATCTCCTCGCTAGACATCGGCTCCACAAGGTCCTCGCCTCGGTCGAGGAACCCTGCCTCCGTTGCAGCGGTCTCGGCCACGGCTTCCCGCGCCTCCTCGCGAACCACCGCGACTTCCTCAACACTTTCACAATCAGACGGGGCGCGGTTACCCGGACAGCGTCGCCTTCGCGAGTGCAAGTCCGGAGAGGTCATCCCTATTCCTTCCATATTTCGAGCCCGGGCCCCCGGGTCCCGAGCACATATCTACCGCATTACCTCCGGGGCCCCGGGTCCCGGGCCCATATCTGTTCCCGGCCGACAAGTGAGCGCAGCAAGTCGCCAAGCTCCACCAGCTCGTGACGAACCAGGAGCACCCCGCATCCCCTCATTTCTTCAAGATGTGGCCCTGTTCCTGCCCAGAGCAGGTCCCGGCCGAGCAACAGGGCCAGGGGCCACTGTCGGCGAAACGGGACTGGGGGTCCCCACAGTCGCGGGGACGCGTGGATCTTCGGCCACGTCAGCCCCTCCGGGGCCAAATTCCGCACAAAAGACGGCCAGCTACGGTTGTCGTCCCGCTGAGTGCTCGGGGCCCGAAAACCGCCCGGAGGAAGACGGCATCTCGCCCATCGGCCCCGGGACGCCCCCGTCCCGGGGCGCCACCTCCATCGGCCCCGGGCCTCGCCCCCGGGGCGCTGTCTCCATCAGCCTCGGCCCCGGGCCTCGTCCCCGGATGCGCCACCCCGTGCCCGGGTTCGTCGTCCCCAGGCCCGGGAGCCCCCTCCCCGGTCCCGGGACTCGCCCCCGGACCCGGGAGCCACGGACTCGGCGCTAGTTCCCGGGTGCCGACTGCCTCGGCCCCGGGTCCCGGGTACCGACAGCCTCGGCCCCGCGTCTCGGGTGCCGACTGGGGGCCCAAAGCTCGCTGCTTCTGTCCCCGAGGAGTTCTGCGCCCTGTGTGCGCGGAGGGTTCGATGAGCTCTCCGCTCCGGGCGCGAGGCCGGCTTCAGCGGATCAGCTCCCCAACTACCCGCATTAATGGTGAAGCGATAGGGCGCCTCCCGCCTGTCTCCCGACAGTATCTCCAGGAGACAGCCGCCCGCAGCGGCCGGGCGGCGAGACGACCAGACAGCCGGCAAGAGGACCTGCTCCAGCCGCCCGCAGTGGCTGATCTAGGCGGTGACCAGACGTCCCTTCGGCGCGGCGCAGCAGGCGGCCGCGTGCGTACGAGCGACAAAGGCAGATGGTAGCTAGCTTTCTCATCTATCTCGGCACTGTGGACTCCCCTTCGCTGATAAAAGGAGGATCCAGGCCAATGGAAAAGGGGAGCTTAGGTTGAGCCCAGTCCTTCTTCTTCTTCCTCGGCTCCAAGCCCCCGAGTGAGGACTTAGCCCCCGAGCTGCTCCTGTTCGCTCCCGGATAGCTCCCGAGCGCCCTGAATCTCCTTGTAACTACAATTCACATCCGTTCATCTTCCACATAGTAACACACACAGGAGTAGGGTATTACGCCTCCGCGCGGCCCGAACCTGTCTACGCCTCCTGTCTCTCTTCCGCGCTAGTGTCACGGTCCGGACGGTCTGTTCCACAATTGGACGGTCCGAACCTCTCTACCTCTCAGCCCGGGCCCCCGGTCCCGAGCATCCATCGTCTCCGGACGCCACATTCGCGTGAGAACAGCTCCCCTGGCCGAATCTCAAAAGGGGGGTCTCTAGACTTCCCGCCGTCGAGGTTTCATCCTTCGGCAGGTGCACACTATTCATATATCTACATGAAGCCCTTCATAGCCTCACTGCCAGCTGACATGAAACAGGACTCGGGAGAAGACTTACTCGGACCAAGAGTACTCGGGCACATCGCACTCGGACCACATTCACTGAGGAGGATGAGCACTCGGCATCAGCTGTGACTCAACTATGAAGGTCTCAGGGGCTACTGTGGAGGCCATAGGCCCCGGGTACCTCATTACCAGTACACGGGCCACTCGGATAGAGGATGGGCCGGACCATGTAATTAGAGATAAGATAGTACCCGGCAGACTACCTTGGATAATAAGGAAACAAAGTCTTAGTCGGATAGGATTCTATCTCTAAGAAGGAAATCCCTTGGTCGTATCCGACTGGGATCCTTATCATGTACCCCTGTCCCCTAGTATATAAAGGGAGGCAGGGCGCCCCTCAGGGCAAGCACAACAGGAACAACCAGATCATCGATCGTTATACACCTCAGAGGAATAACACCTCAACTGGACGTAGGGTATTACCTCACCTTGAGGGCCTGAACCAGTATAATTCTCTTGTGTTCCTCTGCAGTCCACCGAATTCACCCTCGCCGAGTAGCCCCATAATTCTATTGCCGGTGCAAAGCATCGACACGATCGTTCAGAGAAAATGAACAAGGTCCTGACCCAGCTCGCCCCCCATCTCCAACGACTGAGCTAGCTCAAGTTACCAAGGACAACCTGGAGCGGACTTGCCAGGAGAAAGAAACATGGCTGAGGGGAGCAGTTGACAAGGTTAGGGATGAAAAGTGGGCTCTTGCCGAAAAGAGAAGTAAGTCTTCTGTGTTATCTTCCCGAGTAAATCCTGAGTATATGTGGAGGCCATGGGCCCCGGGTACCTCATAACAAGCATATGGGCCACTCGGACAGAGGATGGGCCTAGCCTTGTAATTAGGGATATGATAGGACTCGGCAGACTTAACCTTGTACGATAAGGAAAATACAGTTCTAGTCGGGCACGTTATATCTCTAGAAGATCCCTTGGTCATAGTCCAACTGGGACTCCTACTTTGTAACCCTGTCCCCCAGTATATAAGGGAAGGCAGGGCGCCCCCTGAGGGCAGGTTCATCAGAATCACAAGGATCACCAAGATCACCTCAAAGGCAATACACCACAACTAGACGTAGGGTATTACCTCATCTCGAGGGCCTGAACCAGTATAAATCACTTGTGTACCTTTGCAATCCATCAAGTTTTGGTCTGACGACTAGCCCCATATTATTATTGCCGGTGTAAAACATCGACAGTTGGCACGCCAGGTGGGGGCTACGTCGAGATCATCTTCATCAAGCCTGATGGATCTAATCAAGGGAGTCAACGGCATCAACTTCTCCCCAGAGGAAACAATCACCTTCGGGAGCCTCGACTTCATCACTGACGAATTTGGCAACCTCACCCTGTCCGACTCGGACCCGATCCAATCGGCCAAGGACCAAGCCGACTGTGCACCAGTCAGCTCACATGATGCTGCGGCAACCCTCATCGGATCGCTGCAGAAATCTTCAACATGCCCGGGTCTCTGGACAACTCTTTCTTTTGGTGTTCGACTCGGACTCGGCCTTGGGCCGGCCGAGATCGGGCTAAGGAAGAAGGGGACCATCAATCTCCCGCTTGGACTCGGTAACACCGCGGACAACTGCGACCTTCATCAGCCGCGGTAGACATGATCCCCCGGGGTTCAACCCGGACACAGCCTAGAGCCGCTCGAGATTGGATCTAGGGAGGTCGGGGTCGTCGTCACCCCCATCAACTACTCCGACTTCGATTCTCAGTTGGACTCCAACTCTAAGTTAGACAACAGATCGGCAAGCTTCTCCTTGTCACAAGAAATCTTCATGGTGTCCAAAGGCTCTACTCCTACTCAGGAGGTACGCCGACTACGCGAACTACAAGAAGAGGAGGCCCGACGACTGCGAGAACAACAAGAGGAAGAAGCAAGACGCCTGCACGCCAGCAATGACGACCTGCGCAGGGCTGGGCGGACTGCTTAGCAACAAATCCTCCAAACCTGAGTTGGCGACCACGACGTCTTCGTTACACCTCAATAGAACATCGTAGCCGTTGCAACCCTGCTGGACACGCTCTTGTTTGGGCCTGATCATCTAGCCACCCCGACTATAGCAAGGATAAATGCCATGATCACCGCTGTTGCATGTCAGCAGCACTAACAGTTGAGCGATACCCTCATACTGACCAGCTGGTCAGCTTCCCCAGTGGCAGGCTCATCTGCCTCAATGCGACGCCGAGTGGCTAGCTCCAGTCAGCCGCACACGGAGCCACGCCAGACGTCATTCAGCAACTCCAACAACAAACAGCGTCGTCAAAGCGACCGTCGGGACAACTAGGATCTCCGAGGCTGACTACGGCGTGATCTTCGGCAGGACATCAATGCTCGGTGCTACGAATGAGAGGAAGACGAGCAACGCTAACTGCAAGACGAAAACAAGCGCTTCAGCCTCCACCACGAGCGGTTTCACCACCGTAGTCAGAGTCAGAGTCCTCATGAAGATGAAGGAGTACCGGCCTTCACCTATGAGCTGTAACAAGTCGACTGGCCCTCAGGCTTCAAGCCGACTGGAATTGAAAAATATGACGGGAAGACCGATCCCAATTCTTGGCTCACAGTCTACACTCTGGCAATCCGAGCAGCTGGAGGAGATCACAAGGCCATAGCTAACTACCTCCCAGTCACTTTAGCCGATTTAGTGAGGACATGGCTAACAGGACTTCCTAAGAGATCAATCGGTTCCTGGGGAGAACTCCGGGAACGCTTCATCGCTAACTTCCAGGGAACATACGAGAGGCCATCTTCCGAGTACAACCTATATTAGTTGCATCAAAGGAAGAACGAGTCTCTTCGTGACTTCATCAAGAGGTTTTCTGAGAAGAAGAATTCAATCCCGAAGATCAAGGACGAGGACGTCATTTGTCGCCTTTCAAAAAGAAGTCAAAGACATCTCGTTCATCGCTAAATTCACTCGGAAGTCTCCCAACTCTGTCAAGGCTCTATTCGACATGGCAAACAAGTGCGTTGACTCGGCCGACGCTGTTGCTGGGGCCCTCGATGACAAAAAGGCACCCTGATAAAAGGAGCAGAAGGACACCGATGATGCGACCCCGACTAAGGTTGGGAACTGCAAACGCAAGTCGAATGGCTTCATTGTGATAGTCGGTCACAGCCGTCTTTGACCTCCTACAATTGGAGATTATCAGAACAACAAGTGACATGTTCGGGGGCTCACAAGCTGAAACACAAGGATGACATCCCCACTCCCAAATACCGAACTGCTAAGTCACTTTCTGATAAATATTTCCTCACTTGGCCTTGCCAATGCCATAGCCGCTTACACCTAATAGGTGCACATGCTGTGTATTTTTTGTTTTTGCTCTTAATGATTGCAAAAGTACTCGAGTAGCATAAATTCCAATCCGGGAAACTTTGCTCCATGAAAGACGAACTCAAGTCACCCAAAACGCGTGTCTGGGAAAGAGCCATGGGCTATGACTAGTCGGGCAAAGTGCTTAAACGTAAGGAGTCAACTACTTGGGGAAATTAATATCAAAAAGAGGAAGAACATGTATTTACATATATTGTAAAATACATAAATTTTCTTCGGGTGATTGTTTTCATCATAAAATGCTACTCATCCGATATGTTGATAATGCAGGGCCAGTTCCAGATACGTGTAACAAGAACTCAGGGCTATGAGCCTATCTCCTACACTCGGGGGCTGGACCAGTCTGCCAAGATACACTTGTGTCGATGTTTTACACCGGCAATAAATATATGGGGCTAGTCGGCGGATGGAAACTCGGTGGATTGCAAAGGAACACAGGAAGGTTTTATACTGGTTCAGGCCCTCGATGTGAGGTAATACCCTACGTCCAGTTTGTATGTATTCCTTTGAGGATATACGGTGGTAGTTCTGATGAACTTGTGTGCACCTTTGAGCTTATGAGTGCTCTTGCCCTCATGGGGCGCCCTGCCTCCCCTTATATACTGGGGGACAGGGTTACAAGGTAGGAGTCCCCATCGGATTACAACTAGGAGATCTCCCCTTAGAGATATAACGCACCCGACTAGGACTGTATATTCCTTTCTATACAAGGCGAAGTCTGCCGAATCTAGCTATATCTCTAATTACAAGGCTAGGCCCATCCTCTGTCCGAGTGGCCCATATGCTTGTCATGAGGTACCCGGGGCCCATGGCACCCACAGTAGCCCCCGAGACCTTCATAGTTGAGTCACAGCTGATGCCAAGTGCTCATCCTCCACGGTGAAGTCTTCCCGAGTGCATTGCTCCCGAGTGCTCTTTGTCTGAGTGCTGCTTCTCCCGAGTCCTGCTTCATGTCAGCTGGCAGTGGGGCTATGAAGGGCTCCACGTAGATGTTGGAATAGTGTGCGCCGAATAGGCGCACCTATTAGGTGTAGCCCCCGACTTTGTGCTTAATTGTGAAGACAATTAATCATAAAGTCAAAGATCTTTAACCTTGTAGTCTTTTCCGAGTAGATTACTACTGGTACATGAGACTCTTCGGTATCATGTCAACCGGAATATAATTTATAGTCTTGCCGAGCAGGGAACTACTCGTATGTAGGACTCTTCGACTTCATGTCAGTCGGGATGTATGTTTATAGTCTTTCCCGAGTAGTATATTACTCGAAAATCAGACTCGTCGGCATCATGTTAGCCGGGATGATTATTTATAGTCTTTCCCAAGTAGTATACTACTCGAAAATTAGACTCGTCAGCTTCATGTCAGCTGGAAAAGGTGTTTATAGTCTTTCCCGAGTGGCGTCCCATTCGGAAGTTAGACTCTTCAGCTCGTCAGCTGGAAGAATGTTTATAGTCTTTCCCGAGTAGTGCACTACTCGAAGGTTAGACTCATCCGCATCATGTCAGCAGGAATGAGAATTTTATAGTCTTTCCCGAGTAGTGTACTACTCGAAAGTTAGACTCATCCGCGTCATGTCAGCGGGAATGAGAATTTTATAGTCTCTCCCGAGTAGTGTACTACTCGAAAGTTAGACTCATCCGCGTCATGTCAGCGGGAATGAGAATTTTATAGTCTCTCCCGAGTAGTGTACTACTCGAAAGTTAGACTCATCCGCGTCATGTCAGCGGGAATGAGAATTTTATAGTCTCTCTCGAGTAGTGTACTACTCAAAAGTTAGACTCATCCGCGTCATGTCAGCGGGAATAATGCTGCTCATGGCAACTGGTGGCCACGCATGTAGGCCGAGTACCACTGTATGAAAAATAAATCCATTACGTGGTTAGGTGTACTCGAGAGAGATACCTGCATCTCCAATTTTAATGAAGACCAGCTTGTGATCCCTGTAAGGATGTATCCTCGAGACCTAGTGGATAAGACAGATACCCAAACATATATGTTTAGCAATAAGGCTCTCATGAAGCATATCTGTTTACCTCATCGGTTCCTGTGGGTAGCACCAGCGCTATAATTTCAACTCAGCCTGCGGGCGGCCCACATGGAGTATGCTACTGTAGGAACTCATGTCTTGGTGGCTATTACCAAGTAAGTCGGCCTGAACCAACCTACCCAGCATAGCTCTATAGAAGTAGCATCCATCGCATGTCAGGATGAGTATGGCGGCGTTGGTAACCGCAATCAGCCAGAGGAATCCTCGTCTGCAAGTCTTTCCGACTTATGCTCCGGATGCATCTTGGTTGCCACAGACGCCTGAGTAGGTATATTGCAGAATCTGCTCGCTCTCCCCAGGTGTGACGCGGTGCATGGGAACTCCGGATGTGCTTTGACGACATAGGTCTTCTCTGACTTCGGTAAAGCCGGATAAGGTACCCGAACCTAGCATTAGCGTAGGATTCGGCTGGCGACCCTCATGGGGCGTACCCTACTTAGCCGAGTAGTACACAGCCCCGACTGACGCCGGAGGCCGGTTATTAGCTCGCATGGAGCGTAGCCGAGGAAGATGACGTCCCGACTGGCGCAAGTACTCGGTAAGTAGCCCTCATGGAGCATCCCGAGTGTATTTTGGCAGACTTGTCCAGCCCCCGAGCGTAGGAGATAGGCTCGCAGCCCTGAGTTCCTGTCACGCATATCGGAGCTAGGCCTGCAATATAAAAATATCGGATGAGTAGCATCTGATGATGGAAATAATCACCCGAATAAAATGTATTTTACAATGTATGTAAATACGTGTTCTTCCTCTTTTTGATATTAATTTCCTCGAGTAGTTGACCCCTTACGTTTAAGCACTCTGCCGACTAGTCATAGCCCCCCTAGCGTCGGGAGTTGGCTCATGGCTCTTTCCCAGGCACGCGTTTTGGGTGACTTGAGTTCGTCTTACATGGAGCAGAGTTTCACGGATCGAGATTTATGCTACTCGAGTACTTTTGTAATCATTTAAGAGCAAAAACGGAAAAAAGTAAATGCGCAGCTTGTACACCTATTAGGTGTACGCGGCTGTGGCACTAGCAAGGCCGAGTGAGGAGATGTTATCAGAAAGCGACTTAGCTGTTCGTATTTGGGAGTGGGGATGCCATCCTCGTGTTTGAGCTTGTGAGCCCCCGAGCATGTCACTTGTTGTTCTGATAATCTTCAGTTGTTGAAGGTCGAAGGCGGTGTGACCGACTGCCACAATGGAGCCGTCTGACTTGCGTTTGCGGTTCCAGCTTTAGTCGGGACCGCGTCGTCGGTGTCGTCCCGCTTCTTCTGTCAGGGTGACTTGTTGTCATCGAGGGCTCGCAACAGCGTGGGCCGAGTCGGCGTACTTGTTTCCCATGTCGAATAGGGCCTTGACAGAGTTGGGAGGCTTCCGCGTGAATTTGTCGATGAACGAGGTGTCTTTGACTCCTTTTCGAAAGGCGGCGATGACGACCTCATCCTTGATGTTTGGGATCGAATTTTTCTTCTCAGAGAACCTCTTGATGAAGTCACGAAGAGACTCGTTCTTCCTTTGATGCAACTGATATAAGTCGTGCTCGGAAGATGGCCTCTCGTACGTTCCCTGGAAGTTGGCGATGAAGCGTTCCCGGAGTTCTCTCCAGGAGCCGATTGATTGCTTGGGAAGTCCTGTTAGCCATGTCCTCGCTGAGTCGGCTAGAGCGACTGGGAGGTAGTTAGCCATGACTTTGTGATTTCCCCCAGCTGCTCGGATCGCCAGAGTGTAGACCGTGAGCCAGGACTCGGGATTGGTCTTGCCATCGTATTTGTTGATGCCTGTAGGCTTAAAGCCGACTGGCCAGTCGACCTGTCGTAGTTCCTGGGTGAAGGCCGGTATGCCTTCGTCTTCATGAGGACTCCGACCCCGACTACGGCGGCGAAACCGCCCGTAGTGGAGGCTGAAATGCTCGTTCTCGTCTTCCGGCTGGCGTTGGTCGTCTTCTTCTCGTTTGCGGTGCCGAGCATTAATGTCTTGCTGAAGGTCGTGTCGCAGTCGGTCTTGGAGGTCCTGGTTGCCCCGACGGTCGCTTCGACGTTGCCGGTTGTTGTGGTTGCCAAGTGATGTCTGGCTTGACTCCGCGTGCTGCCGACTAGAGCCGGCCGCTCGATGTCGCTTTGAGGTGGATGAGACTGCCGCTGGGGAAGTTGACCGACTGGTCAGTACGAGTGTGCTGCCCGACTGTTGGTGCTGTTGACATGCGGCAGCGGTAAGCATGGCTTTTATCCTTACGATCGTCGGGGTGGCCTGGTGATCAGGCCCAAGTTGGACCGTGTCCAGTAGGGTTGCGGCGGCCACGATGTTCTGTTGTGGCGTGACGAAGACGTCGTGGTCGCCGACTTTTGTTTGGAGGGTTTGTTGCTGAGCGGTCCGCCCAGCCCTGCGTAGGCCGTCGTTGCGGGCGTGCGGGCGTCTTGCTTCTTCCTCCTGTTGTTCTCGCAGTCGGCAGGCCTCCTCCTCTTGTTGTTCGTGTAGTCGGCGTGATTCCTGAGTAGGAGTAGAGCCTTTGGATGCCATGAAGATTTCTCGTGGCGGAGAGAAGCTTGCCGAGCTGCTGTCCGACTTAGAGTCGTAGTTCGACTGGAAGTCGGAGTCCGACTTCGAGTCGAAGTCGAGATGGTTGATGGGGATGAGTGTAACTCCGACCTCCCTAGATCCGATCTCGAGCGGCTTGGGGCCGTATCCGAGTCGAACTCCAGGGGATCGGGTTTGTCGCGTCGGATGTAGATTGTAGATATCCGGGGCGTCTCCGAGTCCGAACGGGAAATTGACGATCTCTTCCCTTCTCGGCCCGATCTTGGCCGGCTCGAAACCGAGTCCGAGTCGAACACTGAAAGGAAGAGTTGTCCCTGGGCTCGGGCGTATAGGAGATCGCCACAGCATGTCGTCGAAGATTGCCGCAGCATCGTGTGGGCCGACTAGCGCGGAGTCAGCTGGTTCCTCGGCCGGTTGGATCGGGTCCGTGTCGGCCAAGGTGAGATTGCCGAACATGTCGGCGGCGAAGTCGAGGCTTCCAAATGAGATTGTATCTTCGGGAGAGAATTTGCCGCCGTCGACTCCGGTTGTTGGATCCATCGAGCTTGTAGATGTAGATCGCGCCGAAGCCCCTACCTGGCGCGCCAACTGTCGATGTTTTACACCGGCAATAAATATATGGGGCTAGTCGGCGGATGAAAACTCGGTGGATTGCAAAGGAACACAGGAAGGTTTTATACTGGTTCAGGCCCTTGATGTGAGGTAATACCCTACGTCCAGTTTGTATGTATTCCTTTGAGGATATACGGTGGTAGTTCTGATGAACTTGTGTGCACCTTTGAGCTTATGAGTGCTCTTGCCCTCATGGGGCGCCCTACCTCCCCTTATATACTGGGGGACAGGGTTACAAGGTAGGAGTCCCCATCGGATTACAACTAGGAGATCTCCCCTTAGAGATATAACGCACCCGACTAGGACTGTATATTCCTTTCTATACAAGGCGAAGTCTGCCGAATCTAGCTATATCTCTAATTACAAGGCTAGGCCCAACCTCTGTCCGAGTGGCCCATATGCTTGTCATGAGGTACCCGGGGCCCATGGCACCCACAACTTGGAGTGCGACGCTTCAAGAATCACTTGGAATGCTCCACGAGAGCCATTATCCGAGTACTCGCACTAGTTGGGACTCATGTGTGGGCTAAAAACCAACCTCCAGTGCCAGTCGGAGCTCGGGTACCACTCGGCTGTGTGAGGTACGCCCCATGAGGGTCGCCAGCCGAATCCTATGCTAATGCGAGGTTCGAGTACCTTATTCAGCTAATAACTGACCTCCGGCGCCAGTCGGAGCTCGGGTACCACTCCACTGGGTAAAGTACGCCCCATGAGGGTCGCCAGCTGAATCCTATGCTAATGCGAAGGAGGGTACTTTATTCGGCTAATAACCGACCTCCGGCACCAGTCGGAGCTCAGGTACTACTCTGCTGGGTAGGGTACACCCTATGAGGGTCGCTAGCCGAATCCTATGCTGATGAAAGGTTCGAGTACCTTATTTAGCCATAACTCTATTGGGTAGGGTATGCCCCATGAGTGTCGCCAACAGAATCCGGTGCTAATGTGAGGTTCGGGTACCTTATTCGGCTTCCATTTTGTTAGGTTGGGTATGCCCCAAGAGGGTCACCAGCCGAATCCTGCGCTAGCATAGCGTTCGGGTACCAATCTGGCAAAAACATGGCAACAAGCCACTATTGGAGCTTTCAGTCAGGAGCAAAACCTTTATCGAAGTCAGAGAAGACCTATATCATCGAAGCGCATCCGGAGTTCTCATGCACTGCATCACACCTGAGGAGGTGTAACGCCCCTCTCCCATTAACCCGAACAGGTTAACAGAGGAGGAATGTCGTTACCTGTAATACCTGTACCAGTCCCAGGAGACCAGCTGGTACATACAGACATCGGTGGATCACAGCCAAACCTACTTTACTTATTAAACACAGTCCTTTCCATAAGTTGCAGCCTCGGACAGAACCCGAGACATGCAATGATACATTACAAAAGTAGGCAGCAGAAATACATGGGTAGGCCTATACCCACAAGCATGGCTTGGGGACCTAGACCGAAACTCTAAAACTCCTCGTACTCGACTTGATCCTGGTAGTACTGGCTGAGGGTAGGGTCTTCATCTTCATAGACTTCTGAGAGAAGGGAAGCAAGGGTGAGTACACGAGGTACTCAGCAAGTCACGGAAATTAAGTGGCATGCAAGGTTGAGCAAAGGAAGGTTAGGGTTATTTTTGCAAGAGGGATTTTCAAAGATATTGTGGTTTTAAAAACTCTAAGTATGCTCTTTGAGTTGTCGGAAAGAAGCTCACGCTTCAATCCATTCCGTGAGTTGCTTTGCAACAACTCACCACAATTAAGTTAGTCGGGAAGAGACTCGCATCTCGACCCATTCCACAAGTCTGAGACTTGTCACAAATTCTGATTCGGAGCGTACCCTCCTCTGGTACCTCCATTTAGGTGGATTCTTTTTATTTTAAAACTTGCCACTTAACTCAAGCAACTCAACTCCGGTGTCATCCGACACCCCGGGTCACACAGGCCCATTTTAGGCCACACAGGCCGTCCATCAGTCACACAGACCGATTCTGGTAACAATTCCCAACCCGCAAAACAATTGCACAGATATTTATAAAATAAAGTCTACGCTAGAGGAATCACTTCACATCCGCCCGTATCCATGGGCATAGCTGTTCGAACAGTTTATAAACCTTTTGCAAAGGGTGCACGCTTTACTCACACGACGCAAGCTTACTCCCACACTGGCCAACTGGGGAGGTTTGCGACAAGGCCTTTCCAGAGCCTTCCCAGGATAGCACGTTACCCTATAAATGGGTTCTCTCAACCAAGTACCAGGAACTCATTTCCTGTACTCAGGGAAGGGGATATATCACCCTCTTGGCACCCAACCGCTCCCACATTTATTAGCAACCGAAAACCATCCTGGAAATACTAATTACTGGGCCAGGGGCGTCCTATTCCACCCGTGTGGTCGCACTGTTATATGCTCAGTGCAATTCCTCAAGGAAACGGTCCTTAAAGGTCACGTGAAGTTAGAGCCACACAGGCAGTGATGACCCATGGCTAGATTTGTAAAACTATTTTATTTCGCAAATTCTTGACCAAGGGTGTCGAGGTTTAAAAGAAATCATTTTATTTAAAACCCTGATTTTCCCATCATCATATTTTAGGTTAGGTAAAAAGGGGTCATTGACATTCATACACAAGTACGAATATCAAGATGACGAGGTTACAAAGGACAGGGCATCAAATTATCCAAGGCAGGGTCAAATGCAGCAAATAGGTTAGGCCTAACGGACTCGATTTCGAATCACGGTAGAAAACAGTCGTGTTCCTAATTATACAAGTTTTAGGAATTAAAATAAATTTTAAATCATGGGTCCAATATGATCAAGGGGGACTTGCCTTGCTCGAGGTCCTGCGAGTCTTCGACAAAATTGTCCTTCGGCGACTCCTCATAAACGCCCTCTAAGCGTCACAAAAGAAAACATGAAAAAACACCAAGAATCAGAACCTATCTCATACAACTAATAGTGCCATTGTGTAGATCTCATTTTTAGAAAAATTTTGAGAGTTGAGTGGGCTCAAACGGAGTTACGGTTTAAAAGTTATGAATTTTTAAAGTTTGAGCTATTTTCTTTGGAATTTAAAAGGATTAAAATTGTTTTTAGGAAAGAAAAGGAATAAAAAAGAAAAGAAAAGGAATCAGAGGCTGACAGGTGGGACCCCTGGGTCAGAGAGAGAAAGAGGGATACTCTAGCTGACATGTGGGGCCGGTGCAACAGTGAAGAGAGAGAGAGAGAACAGAGGCTAGTTGGCGGGACCGGGTTGTCAGAGAGAGAAAAAAGGGGTCGCTGTTTATGTGGGCCCGGTCTATCAGTGACTGAGGGAGAGGAGAGCGAAGCACCGACAGGTGGGGCCGGGTCCAGGTGGCGGGCCACCTGGCTGACGCGGTGTCCACGTGGTCGTGCCACGTTGGCAGGGGTCCGACGGAGCGGCTGCGGCGGCGAATCTCGGCGAGCGGCCGATGGCTATGGGGAGTGGGGACGATGGCGAATTAACTGAATGGCTCGGATTGGATAGATAGGCGGCGGAAGATGGTCGGTGATGGCAATCTAGAGCCGGCGGCGGCGGTGGAGTGCAAAGATCGTCGCCGGCGACCATTTGAACGGCGGAAGGGCTCGGGATTGAGTGGTTTACATGTGGCATTACGTGAGGAAGAATTGGGAGGAGGTTAATTGGGCTATACCTTTGTTGATGTCGAGAACCGAAGTGGCGGCGAGGGCAGACGACGGCGGCGGAAATTGGGCGTTTCGGATTTAGGGGCTAATCGGCGGCTAGGGATGGCGGAGGAGGTTCCTGGTGGTCTAAGGAACTCAATGGTGGTGGCGGTTTGGCCGGCGGTGGTCGAGAACGGTGGCGGTGCTTGGGATAGAACACGGTGGAGGAGGTCTCTCAGCGGCGGGCTTGTTTGGGTTCGTTTTCTTGGCGACCGGAGGAAGGGGAGAGTTGCCCTACTTATAGGGGAGCTCGAGAGCTAGCGGACAACGGACTAAGGCGGTGGAAGCCGGAGATAAGCTCAAGCTCGGTGACGCGACGCAACAATGGCGGAGCTCTGTGGCTTGCGTCACACGTGCTTCAGAGAGGAAAAATGAGATGCGGAGGGGATGGCGAAGTGATGGGACGGCATGCCCGCGCGTGTTTGTTGACTTCCGAGGCTCGGCGGCGAGGGAAAAGCTGCGGCCATTGCTAGCTTTTGACCGGCGTGCGCGAGGCGAGGGGGCAGAGCGGGGTTTGCGCCGGGCGACGGGACGGGGAGGTTGACAAAGTGCTCCACGTGATATAAGATTCCGACCGGGCGGCATGGGCGCGGAACAGAGAGAGAGCAGAGAGAGATCGGGAGAAATCCAGAGAGGAGAGAGAGAGAGCGAGCGGCGAGAGGTAGACGACGACGACGTGTCGTCGGGGCTGACTGGCGGGGTCGAGCGGCAGCGTTGATCTCGGCCGTCCACGTGTTTGCATCGGTCGGGCAAGAGAGCGGCATTGACGGGGGTAGCTGACACGCGGATCCCGCGGGAATTTAATCCACACGCGCGCCCGCACTGGGCCGAGTGGGCTGGCGAGGAGGAAACAGTGACAGGCCAGGAAAGAGAGGAGGCGGCCCGACGAGCACAGTGGCATTTCAAAATTTTCCAGGAATTGTTTGAATAGGTTTTTGGAGGATTTGGAATTTGGAAATTGATTCAATTAGGATTTTGAATTTTTGCAAAAATTTGGGGAATTTTGCAGGGGCTCTAGGACTGATTTTTGGAGAAAATTTTGAGATCCCACATAGGCAAAAAATTCCAACTCGAATAAAGATCCATATTTTTTTGAATTTAGCTTTTTATTAAAATAGTTTGACACAAATAAAATGAGACCATTACAGGAGAGCAAGCAGATCCTGCAATATACCTACTCGGGCATTTGTGGCAACCATGCTGCATCCAGAACGTAAGTCGAAAAGGCTTGCGGACAAGCATTGTTTTGGCTGATTGAGGTCACCGACGCTGGAGTACTCATCCTGACATGCGAGGGATGCCAATTTTATAGGGCTGCGCTGGGTAGGTCGGTTTAGGCCGGCTTTTCGGTAGTAGGCCAAAGATATGAGTTTCTTGATAGCACGCTCTATTGGGCCGCTCGCTGGTTGTGTTAAATCACAGTGCAGGTGCTATTCACGGAAACCGATTAAATAATCAGATATGCTTTATGCTAAGCCTACAGCCGGGTGTATACACTCAGGTATCTGTATTATTTACCAGGTATTGAGGATATATCCTTATAAGGATCACAAGCTGCTCTCCATTAAAATTGGGAATGCAGGTATCTCTCAAGTACACCTGACCACAAATTGGGTTAAAATCTATGAGGTGATACTCGGCTTACATGCTTAGCTAACAATTGCCATGAGCAAACATTCTTCCAGCTGATATGACGCTGAAGAGTTTAATTTTCGAGTGACATACTACTTGGGAAAGACTACAAGGTTAAAGATCTTTGACTTTATGTTAAATTGTTTCACAATTAAGCACAAAGTCGGGGGCTACACCTAATAGGTACGCCTATTCGGTGCATACTATTCACATTTCTACATGGAGCCCTTCATAGCCTCACCGCCAGTTGACATGAAGAAGGACTTGGGAAGAAGAAGCACTCGGACAAAGAGTACTCAGGAGCAATGCACTCGGGAAATCTTCACCGTGGAGGATGAGCACTCGGCATCAGTTGTGACTCAACTATGAAGGTCTCAGGGGCTATTGTGGAGGCCATGGGCCCCAGGTACCTCATGACAAGCATATGGGCCACTCGGACAGAGGATGGGCCTAGCCTTGTAATTAGGGATATGTTAGGACTCGGTAGACTTAACCATGTACAATAAGGAAAATACAGTCCTAGTCCGACTGGGACTCGTACTTTGTAACCCTATCCCCCTGTAACGCCTCCTTCCCGGTACCACCTATGGCGATACCAGAGAGGAAGTGCCGCAGCAGATTGGCGTGAACCAACTCCCACGGAACCGCGATGCCGGTACCAGTCCTAGGAAACCTTGTTGGTACCCACGGTCAACGGAGATGTACCACAGCAAATAGCTAAATAAATAAATAAATATATTATACTTTTATAAGTTGTGACTTTGGGCAAGCCTGAGCAGCAACCTGCAAACAGAACAACAGCAGCGGAACGGCAGCGCAGCAAGAACCCATCCACAAGCAACGGCTTGGGATAGGAAAGAAACCCTAATCTTCATTTCAACTTCACTCTTCCTAAATAGGGGAGAAAAGAAATAGATTGAGTACTTACATACTCAGCAAGTCATGGAAAACGTGAGTTATGCAGGCTATCAAAGAGAGGCTGGGTTTTATTTTGCAAATCTTTTCATTTGAAAACATTTTCAAAAAACCTAAGTGTGATTTGTCTCAAAGTGACTGGAAGAAGGCTCACGCCTCGATCCTGTCCACGAATTGCTTTTCAACAACTCAAGCGGACGAATCAAATTTTAATGTATTCTTACACCGCCTGTCAGATCACGACAGCGGTTCAGTGGGTCTGCACTTAGGCAGCTTCCCACTGTATCCTCATCTATTACTTTATTTTCAATTTTGTCCACTCTAGGACGTAATCTCATTTTCCTCTATTATTTTCCTTTCACTTTCATCCTATCCAGGACATTATCTCATCTCATAACTCATCTTAGTGGCTCCTCGAGCCATTCATAATCCCAACTCATTTCACAAACTGCTTCCACTCAGGAAGCTTAACTATGATGCCATTCGACATCCCGGGTCACACAGCCCTGTTTCAGACCACTCAGGTCATCCATCGGCCATTAAGGCCGATTCTGGTAACGATTCCCATACCACAAATCTCCTTCGTAAAACATTGGCAAACAAATCTATGCTAGAGGAATCACCTCACATTGCTCGTAGCCGTGGGCGCGGCTGTTCGAACAGTTCGTATTCCTTTGCAAAGGGTGCACGCATTACCCACACGACGCGAGCTTACTCCCACATTGATCAGGTGGGGAGGTTCGCGACAGGGCCTTTTCAAAGCCTTCCCAAGATAGCACGTTGCCCTATAAATGGGTGCGCACTCTCAACCAAGTACCAGGAACTCATTTCCTGTACTTATGGATGGGGGTATATCGCCCTCTTGGCACCCAACCAGTCCCACATTTATTAGCAACTAAAAACCATCCTGGGAACACTAGTTACTCAGCCAGGGGTGTCCCATTCCACCCGTGTGGTCGCACTTGTGAGATGCTCGGATGAAATTCCCCAAGGAATTGGTCCTTATATGCGAACACGAAGTGCCACCACACAGGCGATCACTTTGCACCGCGGATTTTTCGCAAATAAATTTTGTTTCGCAAATTTCACCGACATCGCATTGTCGGGTTTTTAAATCCTTTAGAAACCCTATTTTCCTAATCGGCAAACAATTGTGCTGGAGGTGGAACCATCGGAATCCATGCTCAGAGAGCATGGTCACCGAGGTACCATGGGTGGAGCGACAAGGGATAGGGTATCAAAGACCTACAGGGTTTATGCAACTACCGGGCAGGTCCGTCGGTTTGACACGCAAACCGAGGCCGATCAATTTATCGTGCACACTAGCAATGCAATTTTGCAAACAAAACATTTTAAATTTAGGAGCAATATGGTCAAGGAGTGACTTGCCTCAGTCTTCGTCTTCAAACTTCGCGAAAATCCGACGTCCGACGAATTTCCGAAGCGTCGACTATACGCGAAACAAGAGAAAAACACACAAAACCCTAGAAATAATATACTATTATTAATAACTAATAGTGCCATGAGGTAGATCTCATTTTTAGAAAAATTTAGAGACTTGAATGGGCTCAATCGGAGTTACGGTTGAAAAGATATGAATTTCAGAAGTTTTGATGATTTTCTGGAAAAGAAAAGGATTTAATTGGATTTTCAGAAAAGAATTATTTTGTGAACAGTGACTGGCAGGTGGGGCCAGGTGTAATTGGCAGAGGAGAGAGAAAGGGAGCAGGGCCCACATGGCAGACGCACAGAAAGAGAAAGTGAGCAAGGCCCACATGGCATAGGATGAACAGGGGTCCACATGTGAGAGAGGGAAGGGGGATCACTGTGCTTGGGCCCACATGTCAATGGATTATATTGCAAATAGTGATCTGTTGCTAGGCCCACTTGTCATTGGCACAGGGAGAGAGAAAAGAGCAGGGCCCACTTGCAAGGGACACAGAAAGAGAGGGGATGAGGTAGGGGCCACATGTCAATGGGGAGAGGAATAGGAGTAGGCCCACATGTTAGGGGGTCCACAAGTCAGTGACCAAAGATGGAGAGTCTGTCCTGGGGCCCACTTGTAAGTCTTATTAATTAAATTGAGGATTAATTATTACTTTTAATGGCCGGGCCCACAGGTCAGAGGGAGATAGAGGAGAGGAGGCCGGTTCGGCAGGCAGGTCCACACGTTAGTGTCGAGAGAGAGAGGGGGTGCCGGACGAGTAATAGGAGACGGCCAACAGAGATGATCGACGGCGGGCGGCTGCTGAGAGGGAGCCGGCGAATGGCGGTGAGGGAGGAAGGGCGGCCAATGGGAATGGGACGAAGAGAGAATGGCGAGGAAGATGGTCAGCTCGGATTGGCCTGATGGGTAGTCGACGGCGGCGGGCGACGGCGACCCGAGAGCGGCGGCGAGGTGGCACAGGAATGGCGGTCGCCGGTGACCAAAAGATCGGTAGAGGGAGCCGGGATGGCTTGGTTTGGATGCGGCTTGAATGGGGAAAGGAGATGGAGGGAGAAATCGAGCTCTACCTTGGGCGGCGGCGAGCTCCGAAGCAACAACAATGGCGGGCGGCGGCAGCGGCGGCCAGATTTGGGGATTTCCCTTACGGCGGTGCTCGGGCGAAATTAGAGACACGGCTGGGCTCACGAGGAGATGAGGATTTCGGTGGTGAGGTTTGTTCGGTTGATTGTCTTCGGGACTGCCGAATTGAAGCGGGGCCGAAGGCTTATGGCGGTGGCGGAGAGAGAGAGAGAGAGCTCGAGCTTGGGAGGGGGCGATGGCGCGGCGCGGGGGCGGATTTATAGGCGCGGGTGTGGCGCGTCATGACAACGGATAGAGGCGGTGGAGCTCACGAGATAAGGTTATGGTAGAGGTGACATGACGCGATGGAAGCTTGGTTAAGACATGCACTGTGGCCGATGTCATGCTCGGGTACCGAGGAGATAAGGGAGACCGAGAGGGATGGGCGTGGTAGAGATGATGGGACCAGTCGGTGAGGCGAAGTTGACCGGGAAGGGAGATATTTTTGCTCGGCGGCGACACATGCTCTTCGTGCCCATTTCGCCGAGCAGGGGCCGAGCGCGAGAGAGAAGAAGGCGACGGAAGAAGGAGACGTTCTGACGCGCGGGCCCGCACGTCAGGGAAACGGGGTCTGGGTGAAGCGCTGACGAGTGGGGCCCGGGGAGCTGAGCTGGTGGGTGCGGGTGCATGCGGGTGTCGGCGCCCGCAGTGCAGCTGCTGGGGCCCGCGTGTCGGCGTCTGTAGCACTCGGCCGGGGAGGCTAACGAAGGGGCCCGCCTGCAGGTGCCGCTCGCGTGGGGGTTGAGAGGCTGCAGCTGGGCTGGTTTGGTTTGGGCCTGAGAAAAGAAGGAGGTTGGGGTGAAAGCGGAGCGGATTCGGACGGATAGTGGTCATACCATATCCTATACCATTTTTTTAAGCGGATGCGGAGCGGGTGCGGATGACGTGCGGATGTGGATGCGGAGCGGATTATTTCGGACGTCGGATTTGGTACGGAGTCGGTGCGGACTCGGCTCAGAAACGGAATAAAATTGTTGGATGTTAAGTTTGTATTTAGTCCATACAACAAAAGGGCAGCAAGTTAAAATGAGTATGTGGAGTACCTTTATAGGATAGCAAATCATTTTTTAGTCTCATAAATAGACTAGAAATTTTACATAACTGTGAATGTAGTTAAACATCTCTAACCTGTTTGAATTAATACAGTTCTGTTTGCTCTTGTTTTTGCTTCTGCCAATGGTATCTAAAGCTATGTTTTTATTTCACCCTGATAAAAGGCAAGAAGCAAGGAAGGAATGAGTTTGTTATACGGTTGCAGCCACCAGAAGCCATGTATATGAAATTAACTGTATGTACAACTTCTGTAAACGCAGTGTCTCAAATCATTACATTGGTCAAAGAATATGTGTTCGGATTGTCGATTTATACTGTCTGAAGAGGAAAAAAGAAGTGTTGTGTGAACAAAGTGCATGAACTGTTACAAGTCAAGAAACCTGGAATAGAAATGGCAACTGAACAAAGCGAGCTGGATCTGTCCTATGGGCTACGCTACCAAGACGTAGAGGTGCAGCAGACGAGAGATCACTTGGGCGCAGCAGGGACAGGAGGCGGCGCGGACGCGCCAGCAGGAGGAGCATCGCCGGCGGGATGGCAGGCGGTGGTAGGGGGGACGACAGGCGACGGTGGCGGCTGGGACGGCAGGTTGCAGAGACGGAGGACTGGAGGAGGAGGTGCTGACGCCGGGGATGGCAGGCGACGGCCGCTAGGACTGCATGCGGCGAGGACAGAGGACTGGAGGAGACGTCGATGCAGCGCTCGAGCGCCGTGCCTAGTTTCTTCGATGCTTGGACGGCATGCGGCGGTGCGCCTATAGCCTGTGGAAGAGACAGGGAGAGAGATAGGGGATTAGGTTAACAAAGAGATGGGCTGGATGGGCTGTCCGATGTAAAATGGGCTAAATTGAGTAGTTGCGTGGCCTGAGAAATGCGGATTATCCGCCAACCCCTATATCGGATAATCCGCTTAAAATATCGGATAATCCGCATCCGCCGGATATCATTGATACCACATCTGGCTCCGCATCCGCATGATACAATCCACAGCCGTATCCGCATCCGCCGGATATCTAAAAACCCTTACCATATCCTCACTTCGAACGAATTCGGAGCGGATCGGATCAGATAATATCCGATCCGTTTTCACCCCTAGAAGGAGGTCGGCCTGACAGGAACAGGAGACTTTTATATTTTCCCAGGGATTTATTTTAGGGAGTTTTGAGGATTTCCAATAGGGATTTTGATCCAAAATTTTTTATTGTGGATCACAAAATTCTAGAGATTTTATGGAGAGGACTTTTTGAGGTATTTGTCTGGATTTAGATATATATATATCTAAATTCCTATCCATCTCTTCATATATATATATATAATATATATGAGAGAGAGGGATCTAGGAAGGGTTTTCGGAAGGGACAATTTGGAGTTTGAATCTCGGATTGATTTTAATTTTCGAGGTTTGAACTCTGGGACTTTTTGGGAACCTTTGAGGGATTTATAGAAGAAAGACCTCGAGGGATTTTAGAATTGGACTTTAATCCTTGGGATTCTCTGAGTGAGGAGGATTCTACCACCAAGGTGAGGTGTGTGTATATATATATATTTGGAAGGAAAAGGATGGGAATTTTGGAGGGAATAGATAATAAATTCCCAAGGGTTGAATACTGTTTTGGATATTAGAGTTTTGGAAATCAAGGGGGCTCTCGATACACACACACACACACACACACATATATATATGTATATATATTTTTAAGAAGGATTCGGAGGAGGGTTTCAAAAGGGTTACTAGATAATTAAATTTTAATGTGAGATTATGACTCGGGGAAATTGTGGGGACTTTGAGAGGTGTTTCTGAGATGGATTTGGCATATATACAATATATATGGATATTTGGATGATATTTGGAAAAGAAAGGAGGGATTCAAAAGGGGACTGGATTTGGATTTGATTTAAGACTAGGACTTGGTTCTCAGGGTTATTTTGGGAATTTTGTAATGGAATAGAATTAGAGTACCTCGAGGGAATATTAGAACTTGAATTTAATTCTTGGGATTTGAGGGTTTCAGGAATATAAATTTGGCCAATTTCGAGAAGGAAGTTCTCGATGAAATTTAGAGTTTTTCAATGGGATCAAAATAGGAGATTTTGCTGAAAGTTCGCCAAGGACAACTTTCGAAGAGTTTTATTAGAGGGCTTTGAATTGCAAAATTCGAACCCGTGTACAGATAATTTTTTGGGAGGTGTGAAATAAGAGGATTTTGATCAAAGGCTTCAGAAGGGATTCGAAGGGATTTTGATTTGGAATTTTTTTCAGAGAAGTTTGAGAATCGAATTGCGAAAATTTGAGTCTCGGGTTTTAGGAGAGAGTTTTGGGATCGGGTTTTGGGGTTTCAAGAGTGCTTTGATCTGAGATTTACGGCACTTCATTCTTAAGCACACACAAGAACCAAAATTTTTTGAAATTAGGGTTTTTATGAAAATAGTTTTAAGGGCCCGGAAACCGAGGGTGTATATAAGGGGAGGTAGGGCGCCCCCTGAGGGCAGGTTCATCAGAATCACGAGGATCACCAAGATCACCTCAAAGGCAATACACCACAACTGGACGTAAAGGTATTGCCTCATCCGAGGTCCTGAACAGTATAAATCGCTTGTGTACCTTTGAATCATCAAGTTCGGTCCAATGACTAGCCCCATATTATTATTGCCGCGTGTAAACATCCAACAGTATATCTCTCCAGCTTTGTTGATTCCCGACTGCTTGTGAGTTTGACTGCAATCAGGAATTTCTCAACTGTTCTGATTTGTAGCCCTCGAAGCCAAGTTAAAGGCCTAGGTAGAGGAAACAAAACAACAAGAGAACAAGCTAAAGGAGATGGAGAAGGCCAAAGCCAAATTTGAGAAGGCTAAAGCCAAGGTCGAGTTCGACTATGCTAGTAAGTCTCCTGCCTTACAATAACTTAAATAGCTTTTTCCAGTACTTGCTTTTCTCAGTCATCATTAGCTTTTCTGTAAATTGACTATCTAGCCGAATTTGTAAATATCTGTACGATGCTGCCGAGTACTTGCTTTTTCTCAGTCATCATTAGCTTTACCCAACTACATAGTCTGCGCCGAGTAGATAGTGTGGGAGCCTTGGGACCCGGGTAACCTCATTACCAGCACATGGCCACTCGGATAGGATGGGCCAGACCATGTAATTAGAGATAAGATAGCACCCGGCAGACTGTGCCTTGTATAAGGAAATGTGAACATAGCCTTAGTCGGATAGGATTCTAATCTCTAAGAAGAGATAATAAAAATCCCTTGGTCGTATCCGACTGGGATCCTTACCATGTACCCTGTCCCCTAGTATATAAAGGGAGGCAGGGCGCCCCATGAGGGCACGCAAGATCATAGATCACAAAAACCAACCTCAGAGGAATAACACCTCAACTGGACGTAGGGTATTACTTCACATCGAGGGCCTGAACCAGTATAATCTCCTGTGCTTCCTCTGCCAATCCACCGAATTCCCAAGTCGCCGAGTAGCCCCATAATATATTGCCGGTGCAAAGCATCGACAGTTGGACGCGCGCAGGTAGGGGCACGGCAATTTCTTCATCAACAGATTCGATGGGGATCCTATCACGGAGTCAAGCTACAAGTCGCCAATGGAGACCACCATCACCTCGGGGAGTGAATTTCGTCGTCGCCGATCAACTCGGCAATCTTTCCTTGGCTGAAGCAGACCGATCTCGCCATCCGAGAGCCAGCCGGCGTTGCGCCAGTCGGCCCCAGGACGTCCCATCTCCTTCACGATCATACTACGATAGTCCTTCACATCGCCGGGCATCGGGACAACTCTCTCCTTCGGCGTCCGACTCCGCCGTAGGCCTTGAGCCCAGCGTGGGTTAGGCCGAGAGGGAAGATCGTCAATCTCCCGTACGGATTCGCGACGCGTTTGCATCTACAAACCCGCGCAGCAGATCGACTCCACAATTCAGTTTTTGGACACGGTCATGAACCGTTTCAGATGGATCTAGAGAGTCCGGAGCGTCCCTAACTCCGATGATAAACACTCGGAGTTTCCGACACAAGCGGATAGCGGTTCGAGCACCAACTCGGACTCCACCTTGGAAGCTTCTCTCCTCCCCCGCGAGATCTTCCATGGCTTTCAAAGCCACCTTCCGAGGTGCGCCCGACTGCAAGAGGGCAGCAGAGGAGGCGCCGACTACAACAACAAGAGGAGGCCAACCGCCAAGCTCGCAATGACGGGCACGACAGGCTGGACGGCGCCAGCAAGCAGATCCTCCAAACAAAGTTCAGCGACCCCACGACGTCTTCGTCACGCCACGAACAGAAACGTCGTGGCTCCACAGACCTCTGGGCTGGACACGCTCCAGCTTGGCCGGATCATCAGCCACACCAACTATCCGCCAGATCAAGGCGATATTACTGCGCCGCCTGCCAAGCAGCAAGAAATAGTCAGGCAACACTCACATACCGACCAATCGGATGGCTCTCCAATCAGCGGAGTCATCTGCATCAGACGCGACGTCGGCGCCGGCCGCTCCACCACCGGCAGCACGAAGAGTACCCGCCAAACAACGCTCCTGCAATACCAACTATGACAACCGGCAGCGGCGTCCGCCAATACGACCGCACCGACCCAATCAAGACCTCTGAATAGCGAATACAACGCATCTTCGCCCACACCATAAGGGGCCACGCCGAAGAGCGCGAAGAGGATGAACGCCGCCCGACTGAGGAAATGAACACGAGCGCTTCGTCTCCACTACGAAACGGCTTACACCGCCCAAAACCGAAGCCCAAGTCCTCACGCGATAATGAATGCATTCCATGCCTTACTCGGAGTTACAGACGTCGCTGGCCAGTCGGCTTTAGCCTACCGGAATCGAAAGTACGACGGCAAGACCAACCCAGAGTCCCTGGCTCCACCGTTTACGTCCTAGCAGTACAAGCTGCTGGGGGCGACAGCAGAGCCATGCTAACTACCTCCCAGTCGCATTAGCCGACTCGGCGAGACATGGTTGACAGGCCTCCCAAGCGCGCGATCGGTTCCTGGACAACTCAGGGAGCGGTTCATCGCTAACTTCCAGGGGACCTACGAGAGACCGCTTCCGAGCACGACCTTTACCAGCTGCATCAAAAGAAGAACGATCTCTGCGTGAATTGCATCAAAAGGTTTTCGAGAAGCGCAATCAGATTCCAAGTATCAAAGACGAGGTCGTCATCGCCGCCTTCCGCAAGGGAGTAAAAGTGCGCCCCGCTCATCGCGAAGTTCACTCGGAAGCCATCCACCACTGTCGGGGCTCTTTTCGACATGGCCAACAAATATGCCGACTCGGCTGAAGCCGTCGCGAGGCCTTCGACGAGAAGAAGGAGCCCCCGACCAAAAAGAACACAACAAGGCGAAAGCCGACAACGAGCCGTCTCGAGAAGAAAATTAGGCAGCCGGCAAGCGGAAGTCGGACAACGAGGTGGCCAACATGGAGTGCATCGGTCCGTCGGGCGGCCCAGCGGAACAACGACTATCAGAAAGTCATGACCCGGGCCTGCCCATTCACCCCAAACCCCGCGGCGGCATGCGCAAGGACTGCCCACATGCTCAGAGAGTTGCCTCCCGAGCAAGCCTTCATCGAAATTCTGGGCCAGCCGACAAGACAAAGACAAGCCAGATCAGGCCCGGCCTGAGGATTTCCAGGATCCCCAACAGAAACTCAAACACATCTTTGGGGGACCACTTGCACGAATCCAAACGCCAAGCAAAAGCTCTCCATGACGCGACATCAACACGGTTCCCGCTCCACGGCCGACACCCCCCAATACCTGCGCTGGTCAAGAAACGGCCATCACCTTCAATCGCGCAGATCACCCAGATCGGATTCCACCCGGGACGAATATCACTCGTCCTGGACCCGTCGTCAAAAAATATCAGGCTAAAAAACCCTCATCAACGGAGGCAGCGCGGCATCAACATTCCGTTCGCCAAGACTTTGGACGAATGAGAAATCCTCAGTTCAGAACTACGGCCGATATGCGCCCCTTCATGGGAAATATAATTCCCGGCTTATCAATCAACCGCCACCGGGCAGATAACCTTGCCGGTAACCGTTCGGCACGCGGGACAACTTCCATACAGAAAAACTGCTTCGAGGTCACCGACTTGCGAGACCGCGTATCACGGCGATGCTCGGACGACTGCCCTCGCCAAATTCATGGCGATACCGCACTATACGTACATGGTGCTGAAATGCCCGGCCAGCAGGAGTCCTCTCCCTCCACAGCGCGACGCTAAGCAAGCCTTCACTGCCGACAAGGAGAGTTGCGAACTGGCTCAAACACAAGAAGCACAGTCGGACGGACACATCTGTGGCGCCTCCGACTAGGGGGGGCCACCATGTGCATAAGCACCCGATCCCATGATCAGTAGTCGGGTACGCACAACAATGACAACACACAGAGTTACAATAATACATAACAGAGAGTTAACTTACATATACTACAAGGAGATCCATCCAGACAGACCCGGATGGGCAAAATAACCAACTGGTAAACTTAGCGAAACAGCAAAACAGGCGAAGTGGGACAAAACTACTCCACAGGCTCGGTTGGAACTAGGGCTCGAAACCTTCAGAGGTCTTCGTTAGTTCGGCCTGAGTCTTGGAGGAACTCGGCAGCAGTCGGATCTTCGTCTTCCACTCCAAAACTATATACAATATCATGAACAATTGAGTACTTCGTACTCAGCAAGCCGGGAATGATGCCAGTTGGTAGACAAGAAGAGCTAAGGGTTTCATTTCGCGAAGAAGACTGCCTTATTAAACTCTTTTCTTTGCAAAACACTAGTGAGTTCCAAATTTAAAGTTGCGGACAAAGCATCACCCTCCATCCAACCGCAAGTTGCTTTTCAACAACTCACCACTTAAGGGATCAAGAGAAAACATACATGAGCTATTATCTTTACTTTGCATTTTGTTGGGTCCTTTATCTCCCGAGTAGCTACAACCACTCGTTGACCCTGAGAGACTCGGCTACAACCAAATCTCAGCTGTGGCACTTGATGCCGCTACACTGGCTACAACCAGCTAGCTAGTCGGCCGCCCTGGAGCTACAACCCGACTGGCTATCATCCGCTGCCCTGGCTACAACCCGGGAGCATGATCATGGCACTGAATGCCTGCTAGGCTGGCTACAACCAGCTAGCTAATCGGGCGCCCTGGCTACACAACCGCGGGGCTCATCATCGCTGCCTGGCTACAACCCCGGGAGCATGATCATGGCACTGAATGCCCGCTAGGCTGGCTACAACCAGCTAGCTAGAACACTGCTGCGGCCCTGGCACAACCTGGGAGCGTGCTCATCACCGGCTTCTGGCTACAACCCGAAGACTGAATTGACGCCCTGGCTAACAACCTGGGGGCTTAAACTTGCTGCCCTGGCTACAACCCGGAGCATGATCTTCATCCTGTTACTTTCATTACACTTGTTTATGGTGCTTAACACCCCGGACCACACAGATCCGTTTCTGGCCACAACAGCCTTCCGTGCTTACTCGGCAAACTCAGGTCACGGCCCCTTTCCATCAAAACACTTTTTCACAAATCACTGACAAACAAATCTTACGCCATGGAATCGATCCTTAATGATAACACATAGCCAAGCCACACAGGCACTGTCTCTTGACATCAACGATTTTCACAAATCTTTCCTTTATTTCACACCAAAACGCGCCGATACACAAGGTATCGGTTTTTCCAAAACTGTTTAGTAAAAACCCATCATTTTTCCCAACGACAAACAACGTTGCAGGGCTAAGCCATTACTCGGCATCGTATCCTCCAGATAGGATGCTAGGCGTGCCATTTGTGGGGCTCTTCAAGGGAAAATATAACAACATCTACCAAATAAGTGCTACTACTGGTACACGGTTCCATCGGTTGCACTTGCATAACCGAGGACAACAGTTTAAAAAAGGTGTAACTAAGCATGCATATATTTTCCAAACAACATAGTTTTGCATATATGGGAAACAATATGACAAAAGAAGGCTTGCCTTGTTCCAAGGGGGATCTTCTCGGCGAAAGGTGGCTTCGGGATCGTCCACCGGTTCAGGTTCATGAACAAGCAGAAAGAAAACTGATAAGCAGGAGAAGTAAACACCAAGAAAAAGGATCAGAAGTATTCGGCGCAGAAAGAAAAGGCGGGCAGTCGGCTGAACCAGCTATGCCGAACCAGGCGACAGAGCCTCCAAAGCTTGAGAGGATGAAAAACTTAGCAGAGCTGGAGCTGGCACGTTTGCAAAACAAAGGAAGAAGGGGCACGGTTGGCCATATATATATATATAGCGACGTGCAAGGTTGAGGCACGGTGGAGCGAAGGCAACGGTGGAGCAAGGAAGTCAAGATGAACTACAGGGATATGACAGAAAGTGAACTTTGGAGTCCAACTGGTCAGAAGGAGTTGGCAGGCCGCCTGTAGCTGAACGATGAGACATTAAGGTCTAAGGCTAGACAGGTTGGAGAAATCTCACTGACCGGGCTTCGGACTGACCACTGGTCCAAGCGATGCTGCGGTTAGTTGAAAGATTGATTCTTCACTACTTCGGTAGTCGGCGTCCAACGGCGTGGGTGCAACTCGGGGGACAAAGAAGCAACAGGTCCAACAAGGTAGTCGGCCACATCACAGTGCCTCACTCGGCAGCCAAAGGGGTCCGAGTAAGACAAGATAAGGCAGGGTACAAGGACTGAGTAGCAACTCTACTCGGCAACAAGAAGAAGGTAGTCGGCTGGGCCGGGAGATGGAATAACGAGGACACAGCTGACAGGATAGGAAAAGATTAAGAGCAAGAAAACCAGTTACAACAGGGAAAAGAAAGCGGGTCGTTACAAAACCTCCCCACTTAAACAGAATCTTCGTTCCCGAGATTCGGCTACTCGGCAAAGAGCTCCGGGTACTCAGCTTGAAGGCGATCTTCTCGTTCCCATGTAGCTTCGTTTTGCAGAATGGTGATTACTCCATTGCACCTTGCCAGAATTTGATTGACCTTTCGTCATTTATGTCTGTCCCTTGTCTCCCAAATCCGAATAGGGCGTTCCTTGTATGTAAGGTTGCGTTGTATGTTGATCTCTTCCAACGAAACTTGCTCTTCTGGGGATGCGAGACATTTCTTCGAACTTGACACATGGAACACGTCGTGGGCGTCAGAGAGTTCTGTCGGGTAACCTCATTTGATACGCCACTACTCCGCGTCTGCGACAATAGGGTAAGGTCCGATCAAGATAGCGAGGCGCTAGCTTTCCACCCATTCCAAATCTCTTTGTTCCTCGAGGGGTGATACTCGGAGATACACATGGTCTCCTATCTGAAACTCGAGCTCTCGTCTCCGATTATCTGCATAGTTCTTCTGCCGGGTTTGGGCGTCTTCAAGCGCTCTCGGATAACCTTAACTCGCTCATTCTGCCTCTTTCAAATGTCGTGCCAAAAAAGCCCATCTTTTCTCCCGTACCTGTCTGTCCCACAGAGTGGGGTTTCTACACTTGCGTCCATATAGAGCTTCAATTGGGGGCCATCTGGGAAATAGCTGGGCTTTAGATAGGCTGTATTGTACGTGTGGAGGAGAACTCGGCATAAGGCAGACAGAATCCCAGTTCCTTCAAATCCAAGCACATGCTTAGACTTTAGATCAGAATCTTCCACGATCTGGTGACTCTCTCGGTTTGTACACATCGTCTGCAATAAGGGGTGAGTATGCGGTTGGGGGAGGGGTACTGAAGCAGCGTGTAGTGCCGCGATTGTCCTGCATCGGCAACTTTTGCCAAAGGGAGAGGTGAACTGAGCTCCTCCGGTCAACACTATCTTCTTTAGGGGACTGCCATGGTTAGGCAGAGATAACCTTGCGTCCAATAACAAGCCCTCGGGCTAGCTTCGTTGGAAAGCGAGGTAGTTGTAATCTCTTGACGGGATAAGCGGCACGCTTGACCTTGGTCAGATCGATCCACTAATTACCCAGTATGGAACATGTCCTGCCTTGTGCAGGGTATGCTTAGGTAATCCAACTGATGAAATCCATTCTATATTTCTTCCATTTCCACTCGATGGTAATCCTTAGGGCTCGAAGCATCCTGCTGGCTTTGACTGATGACTGCTGCTTAACCCTTATGGCAAATGTGTCACAGGTAACTGCGACATACTCTGTAGGGGCAGTAATCTCGCTTCATTCGCTAGGGTGGAGGCGCACCAGGTAATGATAATCCTTAAATATCGTAGGTCTGTACATCTAAGAATGGTACTTCCCTGGTGCTTGAATTGCGTGGGAATAAGGGACTCATGGGCATTACTCTGCTCAAGATCAAGTCTTGGATTCCTTTCTCTGTCGGGCACGCAATACGCTGGATTCCCAAACCAAACAGTTCCTTTGCTGAGTCGATGGAGACACTCGGGAGGCTTTCCGCTGGTCATGCGTTCCTTATGAGATAACAATCTTGTTCAGCACTTTTTGAGCTTCTCGTGATGGAGTAGACCGGGGGTCCTCCAAGGGTAGGCTGAATCAGCAGAAGTCGGGACCAGCGTTCCTGGCTTGACCATAATTGTATCCTTAGCTTCCAGCCGCTCTCGACTATAGCTCGGGGTTGAAGGGGCGGGGTCAAAGGCGAAATGGATTCACAATGGACTTTGCCGACTTGAGGGCTGGCATCGGCAACAACATTTGCGCGAGAGTTTGGGGCGGGCTGCCAGGGTGGAATGGGTAATGTTCCAAGCTCGGTAGTAATCCTTAATCAACTCAAGCCATGCTTCTTTGTCTGAGATTGAAGCTCCGTCTGACGAGTGAAAGATGTACATTCAGACTCTTAGTGTGTGATGCGGTGGTAGTACTTCACCCGGTTTCAACCAGGTAAGTGGGTCGCCATCAATCTTCAAGCATGCACTACTTGCTGACAACTCTAGGTCAGTGGGGGTGCGGGTAGTAAGTACAGCTCGATGGTGACTGTCGTATTAAGCTGTCTGAGCATACGCAACCACTCTTCCTCCTGCATAAGCACACAGCCTATGCTCAGTCGGGATGCATCACAGGGGGTGTATACCTCAAAGGGCTTCCTGATATGCCGGAAGGATCAAACACGGTGGGTAGTTCAGCCTTTTCCTTACGCCGGGAACTCCATGAAAAACTTTTCTCACAGGCGTCACTCCATTCAACCTCTTTTCCTTGTTTTAGCTAATTCTTCATGGGTTGGCAAATCCTGAGGAAAATGCCTTCAATGAATCTCCGATAATAACCAGCCAAACCTAGGAAAACTTCTCACTTCCGTGACCGTAGTCGGGGATTTCCAAGAAAGCACGTCTCTCAAACTATTCCCTCTTTGACCAGCATTCGTACGTTGCTTGGGATGGTTGTCCTTGTGGGCTATTTGTGTAGTGATGCGCACGGGACATGCACCTAGCGGGGACTGAGAAAAGCAAACTTCTCGGCTAGACACCAAAACTCACACTTCGAGTACTTGGTTACAAACAACTGAGGTGAATCTTCTTAAGTAACGTTTCACTAGAACCATTCTCAAATGTCCAACATGTTCTTGCTGTCCTTGGAGAAGATAGGAGTATCCATCCATAAATACCACGATACAAGAAAACTTGTCGAGAGATATTCCATGAAATGACCTATTTATCATAAGACTGCATGAAGAAAGCTGGAGCGTATAATTAGTGAGTCCGAAGGATCGAGTCACCGTATAGCTCATATAATCCGAGAGTAATCGGGTACAGGAAAGCTGTTTAAGGGGTATATTGCTTCAGATCTGATCTTCAATTGGTGGTATCCTGATCTCAAGTCAACCTTAGAGAAAAACTTTAGCTCCGTGCAGGCATTACTTGGGGGTCGAACAGATCATCTATCCTTGGTAGAGGAATACTTATTCTTGATGGTTACATTCCATGGCGTTTGAGCGCGAAATCATAACAGCAACATCGCTCTTGGCTTATCCTTCTTTCCCTACCTAGGATGATGCACTGGAGCTACCCCAAGGTGATGTGCTATATTAGCGCACAAAACCTAGGCTCTCAAGTTCTTCTATCTGCTCTATTCACTTCAGGGGCTAACTCATTTAGCCGCCATATGATTACTATAGGGTCTCATGAATATGGGTGCGGTGTGTCCGGGTAGGGTAGCAACTCTATAGAGAATCAATCTCTCGTCTATGCAGGCGGGGCATTCCGGAGGTAGGTTAAACTGTACTGGGAAGACATCAGGGTAGCTCGATCATGATCACGGCACTTCTTCAGCAAGGGGTGGACTATTTGCATGGAGCTCAGGAGGGTCGACGGTTCTTGAGGGTCTCCAGGAAGGGAGGCAAACTTCACTTCGTTGGTCCGAGAAAGGGGCTACACTGCGGATAGGGAGAGGGGGTTAGTGCTAGGAGTTGCACAGGAGTCTATTCGGCCCTTATGCTTAGGGCTAACCAGTCCATGCCAAGAATCAAATGGCCAAAGCTTGTGATATCGCAGGACAATGGGGTGTAAGCTGAGGTGAGAAACATAACTCCTTTAAATTACCAAGGTAACTCCAAGAGGGCAAAGCATTGTCTGACCTAAACTCCTTGCCAGGGGAGTATGACCATAGGTATACCTAAGACTCGAACATCCAACCATACTATGCACAAAAGATTGAGAATAAAGGAATGCGAGGCTGCCAGAAATCAACAGAAAAACTGCGAGGTACGAGGAAGTTGACAAGAAACGTTACCATTACCACATCTGAAGCTTCTCGGGCTGTCTCTGACTGGATATGATTACTGCCACGTCCAAAAGGATCGGAGGGCACGGAGGCAGATCCATCTAGTATTGTAGTGGCCGTCCTCGAGCTGAACACAGGGCTCTTGAACGGGGCCGTGAGGGTCAGGGACTGCCAGGGTCTTGCTTCGGACAGTGCGGCGAAGTGAGCCAACTCTTTTGCAGGTGTAGCATCGCTTCCCGGGGGCACTCCGGAATGACTTCTCCGCTGAAGCCGGCTGAGGTAGGGCGACTTGCACCAGGTATTTGCCACTGAGGGTCGGACCTGAACAGCAGAAGTCGGGCGAAGAACAGACGAGCGAAACACCCGCTCGCTGAAAACTGGGATGGGGCAAACTGACCCGTGGAGATAGGCCTAGAACTCGCGGACCACTACGAGACTGCTTGGGAGGCCTTGCGTTGCGAAAAACTCGGATTCTCCTTTCCTTGCGCCATCTTGCAACCACTAAGGCCTGTTAACCATGTGCTGGAAGTGTTAGGAAGTCATGGGCAAGAGCTGACCTTCATTGCCACATTCTTCCCTTTCAAACCTTTCCTTTTCTTCGTCCGCTCTCACGTCCCTTGGCTTTTGCCATAGCAGCTAGATGGTTAGAACACTGCCGAGGTCCGCTGATGCATGGAATGTCACTGCTTTGAGCCTAGTTTGAACTCTTCTCTCTTGATGTTATTGACTTCCTTCTGGACACTGTGGCATCTCTGAGGCTTCCTCAAACTCGGGCCAGGCGGATGTTGCGCATTCTTGATGGCAGCACAGTAGTTTTGCCCACCA
>RYFJ01003737.1:0-69380 GCA_003991445.1 Oryza meyeriana var. granulata | reverse complement strand
AAGAGAGAGATGGAAAAAGCAGTTATTGGGAATTTCCTCCGCGATCCTTAACCTGATGTGAACCTGAGGCAGAGATCTATCTTGGAGATACTTTGCTCTTCCACTGATAAATAGATCATCGTTCCGGGGATGAGCGGTCTCATTCTTGATGTGACTTCATTGAGTGTGTGATAAATCAACACACACTGTTGAGTTCCATGTTGTCTTCTTTCCAACAAAGACTTGCGCTGGCTACCAAGGCGACGTACTGGGTTGATTAGCTCCTTGGCAAGTAACCCTTCACTTGCTTCTTCACTTTCTACCAACTCATTAGCTTCCATCCTATAGGTCTCTTGTGGATTGGGGCAGTGCCTAGGACTAGGTCTATTCTGAACTCAATATCTCTTTTAGATGGCATTCCATGTAGATCATCTGGAAAGACATCAGAATATTCCCCACCACAGGATCTCTGAGATGGCTGCCTGGTTTAGCGATACCGAGAAGATGAGTGAGAGAGCACAGGAAAATCACTTTTCTCCAAATGCAGGGGTTAGGGTCACTGTCCTAGGTGGCACAATCAATAATTTCTTGTTGCAGTTCATACCAGTCTAGTCCCTGATAGACATCTATCTCTTCTAATTTGATTAGAATCAAACAGCCAGAAAAGGTACCCTGAATTTCTAAGGTCACAGAGGGGCTTAAACTTGGGTCGTATGCTATTTGATTTCCTAGTGTGTTAACCCTATGATAGACTTATCTAATTTTCCCCATCTGGAACCCTGTTTTTCTTGCAAAATTTCTCGACATAAAAGACATTGGTGTTAGCACCCAAATCAACAAAACTGTGCAGTAACTGAATTTAATAGGGAACGTACCTAGAACAACGTCCGGTGTAGTTTGATCTCATCTTGCAGTGACGTGGTTCACTCTGGCCTTGATGCACACATTGCCCAAAGGTTGCCCTCCGCATCGGTGGTTGACTTGAGGCGCTTAGGCTTTGGACACTAAGAAGAGTAATGTCCTGGATCACCACAGTTGTAGGCAAGATCAGGCTTCCTCCACTTCCTTCTTGACGGGCTGTTGGTTGATGGGGCCGTGACTAGCCGAGGGGGAGAACTGTTTGCCTTCCTATTTTGGTTTGTGTTGCTGCCAGTAGTGTTGGTGTCAGAACTCGGCGCTTGCATCGCACGGTGCCAATGAAATTTCCACCTTGCGTGCCTAGGACGGTCCCCGCAATACGTGGCCTCTGACTAGGGGTTGTGCTGTGCCAAAATAACTGCCATTCTGCACTTCCTTTGCTCCATATACGGTTTGTGCTTGTCCTCCTAGCTGAATGGGCTTTTGTCCACCAGTTTCTGGAAACTCTGAGTAGTATGGAGAGTAGTTGAAACTGAAAGTTCATCTATCTTAGCCTATCCCAAAATTCTCTTGCCTGTCGGCGTCAGTGCTAACATCCTCCAGCGCCATAATGGCAAGACGGTTGAACTCATACAAGAAAACTCGATCATCGACCCGGTTCCCTTGCTTTTTTGCCCGAAACTCACGCTTCTTTAACGCCACTACTCCAGCAGGGATATGCGTCTTCTTGAAAGCTGCTGCGAACTCAGCCCAAGTGATAGGCTGTCCATCCGCTCTGTTAGCTCTAAATTGGTCCCACCATTCAGAAGCAGGACCATGTAGCTGGTGTGACACGAAAGAGACCTTCTCCTGGTCTGTGCATTGTAAGAGGTCCAATTTCTTCTCAACAGCATCAACCAATCCCTAGCTTCCACAGGGTTAGTTGTGCTAGAAAAAGTAGGAGGCCTCACTCGCAAAAACTCTGCAAGCTTGTTCTACGGTGGAGGAGGAAGAGGCGCCTGCTGTTGTGCCTGATTCTGCTGGTTTTGCATCTGTTGAGACATCATGTTCATCAGCTGCGTTTGGTTTGCCAAAAAACCTGTGCAATGGTAAGGATTGTCACTCTGATGTGGCAGTCCGTTGGGTGCACCTCCGGATTGTTGTTCCCAACTTACCATCCTGGTTGCTTTCGTTACATTGTACATTCTGTAGAGCAAAGATCGAGAAGAAGGGAAAGAGCCCTTGAAGACGGATTTCATTTTACTTAAACTTTCACTTTTATTGCTCTAAACTGAGTGATTAACATTTATGTAAGTTACTCTCACACCATCAAGCAACTCCTAACTTAAACAGTTACATCACCAACCTCTAACATAAACTGTTGACTAAACCCCACACACAAGCATTTCCTAATCACACAACTGCTAACACAACAATCTAAGGTAACTTATGCTAAGGTGCTACTAAGGCTTCTCAATGAGGCGAAGGACTTCTTCTGGCATCCGAGTTGTGTTCAGGTTCTCCTTCATCTTCTTGAGTATCACCCCACTCCACTTCAGAGTGAGTGCGAGCTCCACTGTCTTCTGACCCTTTCGAAGGCGTACTGGCTTCTGACTCTTTTGGGTCCTCTTCTGCATCATCAACATAAGCCACTGGTGGTACTACTCGAAGTGGGACCTAGTCATTGAGTAAACAGGCCCTTGGCGCTAGTTGAATTCAGGGTGGAAGACGAACCCTCTTCCTTGTGGTGGTGTGAATCTTGGCTCCTTCAGGGGGTGCTTCTCCTTTGGCTAGGGCCAACTCTTGCTTCAACCGGTCCACTTGATTTTACAGCCTACAAATCTTGGTGCGGTTCTCATTCTCCCATTCATGAGCTGCGATCACCACATCAGCCCGAGCGTTGTCCCTGGCACTCAACATCCTGACTAGTTGTTGAGCGGTTGCACTGTTTTCTGTTCCTGGGTTCTGGTAACTACTGTACTCATCGTTGTGGGTCCTAGATGGGTGGTAGTGGTAGGCGGTGTTCCTCAGATGAGCGGCGTAGGGATGACAAAGTTCTCCAATAACTTCCAACGCCACCTCTTGACATGCATGCTCAAAATTTCTTCCTCCTACCCCGAAGATCATGGATGGAACTCCTTCACATTCACTTGAAATCGTGAGGCGGACGCGGCACTTCTCTTCATAGGGATTGTGAGTGACTTGTCTGTATTTAAGGGCCGGATTGTACCCTATGGCAAAAGCCATATCTCGTAACTCCTTGACAAATCCACCAACTCCAAATAGATGCACTGGCTCTCGGTTTGCCATCTATTGAGCATGAAAGGAAGATTAATTGATTTTATCTAAGTTAATAGAGCGAATTTTGTTTCAAATAAAAGGAAAAAGGAGAATGGTTAAGTTTTCATCAAATTAAAAACAAAAGATTTAGCATAAATAAGTTTTTTTTCAATAGAAAAACTTAGATTTTCATAAGAGAAATATTTGTACCGTTAACTTCCCAAATTAAAAGAGAAAGACTGCGGGACTGTGTGGAGTTTTGTCACGCTCAAAATTTCCATCCAAAATTCTGGAGTTTTATTGTTTGAAAATCCTCGTCCAGGATTCAACCGAGGCACACATGACATAGTTGATAATCAATGTAATTGTTTACAAACCGGAAGTATTTATTACAGAGGTGAATGGTACCTCATAAAATAATAAAATACTAAAATAACATGACGAAACCCACTCCACGAGCTTGACCAGGACTCCCACTTAATCCTCCAAGTAGTCCTCCTCGCTGTAGTATTCTTCTGAATGATGATTGTTGATCGCAAGGTGAGTACATGAAATACTCCGCAAGCCACACAGCAAATATGCAAGTGCACAGGTTAACAAAGGATGGCATAATATGGTTCAAATTTGCCTAAAAGCCTTTGATAAAACATTTAAGAGGGTAATAAAACATTAGTTATTAAACAATATTAATCAACACCATACCGCTCACCAAAACGGTATAGGCCCAACCACTCCAACCTGGAGCTAAACATATTCCACCATTCAACAATCAAGTTTAGGTAGTGTGGGACTAATCACCGAAAACATTGCTAGGCTCGCCCTTAACAGTGGGCACGACTATTCGAATAGTTTTACTCTGGCCAGGTGTACCAATTTACCCACAAGACACAACTCCACAACACATTACTGTGTGCCTTAATACCACCATGGTACCTCAGAAAGGAATTGTGATAGGATTATCCATGTAACTCGCACAATAGGAGTGCCCCCCGCCGAACCTCTGGTCTCTAGTAGGGGTGATCAAGTACCTTCCCACGAGACGGTCCGACACTCGAAGCATGGTCTTATTGTCATTGCCATGTGTGAACTTATATCAGCCACAAACACGCCCTGGTGCCTCCTATTGAACTCGGCACACTTCAAACTCCTACTATCCCATTCTAGCTTGTGGTTAGCACGAGTGTTGCTTTGCAACAAGTAGTCCGCGAACCGGTCCTTAATTGTCATGAGCACCGCTAGCAACATTCACAACCCTGGTGCTCACAACCCACCTTTTAATCAAGTTTTAGTGGACCATTAAGTTATCCCCATACGACCACCGTCGTAAATGGATCATCATTTCATGTGACTGAATAATAGTATAGATATTACTGTTACAGCCCAGAAATTATTCTATAATTCACTAGGCATAGCTAAGCAGGGTCCTAGAGTTATTCTAGCTAACCAGTAATTAAAGCTAGCTAGTCAAAATTAGCCCATAGGTACAATGTCAAGTAATCAAATCAAAGGGGCCATAAACAAAGGTTAGGGTTTCCCTGTCCCAATGACATTCCAAAATAAATGCTGAGTTGAAGGGAAACATAGCTTTAAACATAGGAAAAATATGCTCAAAGGGGTGGAGGAATCTATGTGACTTGCCTTGCTGCTCCTCACAAGCCTCGGAATTCTCCTCGAGAAATTACGGCTCTGCCTGAATGTCGATGGCTAAAAGAAAATAACAAAAACGAGCAAAACAGTACATCAACATACATGAACAGTACAATATTATATTTTTAATGGGTAGACCTTGATTTTTAAGGAATTTTGCAAGTTAAATTACCCCAAACGGAGTTCGGATGAATTAGTTATGAATTTTAAAAGTTAAAACCCTTCTACAAGCTTTTAAAAGAATTAAACTGATTTATTGCGTCATTTAGGATTTAATTTAATTTGGGAAAATGATTATTATGTCATTAGAGCGGGAAAAGGGAATGGGCCGACTGCTGACAAGGGAGGCCCACTATCGGTGAGAGGAAAGGGGGCCGGTCCATGGTAGACCGAGCCCATAGGGGTCCATGAACTCATCCAACGGATTGGATCTAAAGGAGGTCGGACCGGATGGCCCAGATTGAATCCACAGTCTAGGTTAGATGGGAGGACTATGGTTTACTATAACCTAGATCAGACGGCTGAGGATCAGTCAGATAACCTACGGCTCGGATTAGATCCGAGTGGATCCGAGCCAGAGCCTACGCGGCAGCCAAGTCGGAGACTAAGTCGGCACCGACGACGGCAGCGGCTGTAGCACGGGAACCGATGGTCACCGGCGGTCGGCGGCACGACGGCGCGCGTTGAGTACCGGAACAGATAGAGGGGATCGCGGCGATGCTTACCGAGTGCTAACTGACTGGAATTGGTGACGAGAGCGGCCAACGACGAGGTTTTGGCAGCGGCGGTCTTTATGTCTTCGGAGGCGGCGAGGTTCCAGAGGTGGCGGCCGAGCTTCTTTGGACTTCGGTGGAGCTCACAGAGATGGCAGCGAGTTCTAGCAGCGACAAAAGTGGCGACAAAACACGACTGGGGCTCGGCGGCAGCGGCAGAGCGAGCTTAGGGCACGGGGAGTCGGCTAGGTAGGGCTTAGACTTGGGCGTGGGATAGCTCCAAGGGGATCTAGGGCTTGCTATTTATAGAGGCGAGGGAGGGAGACCGGCTCGGTTACGGCCCCTATGGCGGTGGCAGAGGATTAGGGATAAGAGGCCGATTCGGGAAGCTTCAAATCTCGACGTCTATGCACGATTGGACTCCATTTTCTTGGGGATAAGGCAGAGGAGGTCGGGGGCACTATTTCCCTTCAACCCATTGGATGAGATCGAGGCCGAGGCAATCGGATTTCATGGGATTGTGGCGGCAGTACTCGGGAGTGAATAGGACTCCCGAGCGGGAGGTAGGAGGCGAAGCCAACAGATGGGGCCCACCTATCGGTGGCTGAGGAGAGGCAGGGGTGTCGGCAGGCTGTGGGCCGCAACGCGCGTGGAGGAAAGGTTAAGTGCACAGTGTTGGGCCGGAAGTGGCCCAGGAACAGGAGAAGGGATTTTTATTCCTTTTTCTTTTGTTTAAAATGCTGTGACTCCATTTATTTCACCAAAATATTTCCCTTAATCAAATAAATCCCAGAAAATTCTAGAAAATAGATGATTAAGCAAAGATTTTTATAAAATTAGTTCTAGGCCCATTTGGCTATAGATACTCCTTGAGGATTTTAAATTGATTTATAAAACTCCTTTTTCACTATTATTTTTATATGCGATAATTGTAGGGTGTTACAAGTTTGATATTGACTCCCAAACTCAGCCGGCCACCAAAACGAAGAGGAGGCCAGCCAGCCCTTCTGCTGCCCTACCCAGCTCCAAGAGGGCTGGGAGGAAACCAATTGAAGACCCAGGCAAGAAGAAGACAAGCACGCCGAGGAGCTTGAGGATCAAGGACCCTACCAGCTTAGCTCCCAGGCCACCAAGCCCAAGACCAGTGTCTCCAAGCCCAAGGCCAACGCTGCCAAGCCCAAGGCTAGAAACATCGATCCCAAGACCAGCATTGCCGAACCCAAGGCCAGCAACATCGAGCCCAAGGCCAGCACCACCGAGTGCCTCGACACCCCAGTCAGCTACATCAGGAACAGAGCCGACTAGGGCCAAATCACCACCGCCGACTACCACGCCGACTGGCCCGACAGCCGGCAGCTCTCTGCCGCCAAGCAGGCTATCAAGCCCCTCGCCGATATCTTCTAGAGCTCCCTAGTGGAATTTCATGATTTCCAAGAGGTAAGCAATCTTCAATCTTTTGAGAATCTTGAATGATGTAGTAGTGTCTTGATATTTGACATATTGTGCAGGAAGCGAGTTGACATAGATCCCAAGGAGACTATGCCACCAGCTCCTGCTAATGAGCCAATCCCAGCTGAGCCAGTACCAGTAATGCCACCTGCTGAGCCAGAGGCTGCCCTAGCTGCAGAAGCTGAAGCAGTCCTGACAGCAGAGTTACCAGCGCCAGCCAACCAGGGAATGGATGCTGAAGCTGCTGCCCCAGCCCCCGAGCAGATCACAGAAGTCCCTGCAACTATTGAGTTCAGAGCCAGGACCCCATTGCCATCAATATCGTCATCTTCTGATGAAGGAGACCTCCCCAGGCTCAAAGCCCCTCCACGCAACTTCCCAAGGACTTTTCATTGGGTCACCCCCGAGGGAGTTGCAGAGAGCTTTGAGCACGACGAGCAAGCAGCATTGAGGGAGCACGAAAATCTTTTACATGCTGCAATTGCTGCATCCAGGGGAGTCCAGGTATGTAGCAAATCTCGCCATGTTGAGTTCTTGATAGTTCCCATTGATCTGGTATTCTGCCATTTGACTCTGATTTCCTCTAGTTTATTCTAGGCAAAAGATCGTCGATCGCTCAGAGAAGATGAATAAGGTCCTGACCGAGCTCGCCCCCCAGCTCCAATGACTATGCCAGCTCCAGGTAGCCAAGGATGACCTAGAGTGGACTAGCCTGTGGAGGCCATGGGCCCCGGGTACCTCATTACCAGTATATGGGCCACTCGGGTAGAGGATGGGCCGAACCATGTAATTAGAGATAAGATAGCATCCGGCAGGCTTTGCCTTATACAATAAGAAAACATAGTCTTAGTCGGATAGGACTCTATCTCCAAGGAGGAAATCCCTTGGCCGTATCCGGCTGGGATCCTTATCATGTACCCCTGTCCCCTAGTATATAAAGGGAGGCAGGGCGCCCCTCAAGGTAAGAAGAACAACAAGATCATCGATCATCAAACACCTCAGAGGAATAACACATCAACTGGACGTAGGGTATTACCTCACATTGAGGGCCTGAACCAGTATAAACCTTCTGTGTTCCTCTGCAATTCACCGAATTCACCTTCGCTGAGTAACCCTATAGTTTTATTGCCGGTGCAAAGCATCGACAGTTGGCGCGCCAGGTAGGGGCCTCGGTGAATTCCTCATCAGAAGATTCGATGGATTCAATCAATGAAGTCAACAGCAACAAGTTCTCCCCCAGAGACGCAATTACCATCGGGAGCTTAGATTTCGTTGCCAATCAACTCGGCAATCTCACCTTGGCTGAGGCAGATCCAATCTCGCCGACCGAGGAACCAGCCGACATTGCGCCAGTCGGCCCACAGGACACCGCCATCTCCTCCAATGATTTACTGCGGCAGTCCTTCACATCGCCGGGCATCGGGACAACCCTCTCCTTCAACGTCCGACTTGCGCTAGGCCTTGAGCCAGCCCGGGTTGGGCCGAGAAGGGGAGAGGTCGTCAATTTCCCTCACAGCTCCGGCGACGCTGTGCATCCATATCCCACGCAGCAGACCTAATCTCTAGCAATTCAGTTTGGACACGGCCAAGAGCCGTTTCAGATTGGATCTAGAGAGGTCGGAGTCATTCTCACTCCGATAAACTATTCGGAGTCCGACACCAAGTCGGACAGCGGTTCGAGCGCCAGCTCGGACTTTAATTCGGCAGGCTTCCTCCTCTCCCGCGAGATCTTCATGGCTTCAACACCACCTTTCGAGGTACGCCGACTACAAGAGGAGCAACAGGAGGAGGCGCGCCGACTACGACAAGAGGAGGCCAACCACGAGGCCCACAATAACGAGCTACGCCAGGCTGGGCGAGTCGCTCAGCAACAGATCCTCCAAACCAAAATCAGCGACCACGACGTCTTCGTCACGCCCCAACAGAACGTGGTGGCCACAGTAACTCTGCTGGGCACACTCCAGCTCGGGCCTGATCACCAGGCCACCCCGACTATCGCCAAGATCAAGGCGATGATCACAGCTGCTGCCTGTCAGCAGCAACAGCAGTCGGGTGACACAGTTATACCGACCAACTGGTCGGGTTCTCCGGCGGCAGGCTCATCTGCATCAACGCGACGCTGGGCGGCCGGCTCCAGTTGGCAACGCGAAGAGTCCCGACAAACAACGCTCGGCAACACCAACAATGACAACCGGCAGCGTCGCCAGTACGATCGCCGACCCAATCAAGACCTCCGAGTGTGACTGCACCGAGACCTTCGCCATACCTTAAATGCTCGACGCGAAGAACGCGAAGAAGATGAACGCTGCCGACTGGAGGACGAAAACGAGCGCTTCGGTCTCCACCACGAGCGGCTGCACCGCCAAGATCGGAGTCGGAGCCCTCATGAAGATGAAGGCATCCTAGCCTTCACTCGGGAGCTACAGGACGTCTTCTGGCCGACTGGCTTTAAGCCCACCGGGATTGAAAAGTACGACGGCAAGACAAACCCTGAGTCCTAGCTCACCGTTTACACCTTAGCAGTTCGAGCTGCTGGGGGCGACAGCAGAGTCATGGCTAACTACCTCCCAGTCGCGCTAGCCGACTCGGCGAGGACATGGCTGACGGCCTCCCGAGGCGGTCGATCGGTTCCTGGGGACAACTCAGGGAGCGGTTCATCGCTAATTTCCAGGGGACCTATGACAGACCCGCTTTGGAGCACGATCTTTATCAGCTGCACCAGAAGAAAAACGAGTCTTTGCGTGAATTCATCAAAAGGTTCTCCGAGAAGCGCAACCAAATTCCAACTGTCAAAGACGAGGCCATCATCGCCGCCTTTCGCAAGGGGGTAAAAGACGCCCCGCTTATTGCAAAATTCACTCGGAAGCCACCATCCTCAGTCCGGGCTCTCTTCGACATGGCTAACAAATACGCCGACTCGGCTGAGGCGGTCGCTGAGGCCCTCGACGAGAAGAAGGAGCCCCGACAGAAAGACCAGAAGGCGAAACCCGATAACGAGCTATCCCAGAATAAGTCTGGCAGCCGCAAGCGGAAGTCGGACAACGAGGTAGCCAACATGGAGCGCAGTCGGTCACGACCCCAGCGGAACAACGACTACCAGAAAGTCATGAGCGCGCCATGCCCCTTCCACCCCAAGGGCAAGCACACGGCCAAAGACTGCTACATGCTCAAGAAGTTTGCCTCCGAGCAGGCTTCATCGTCTGGTGCCGACAAGGACAAAGACAAGCCAGACTCGGGTCCGGCTGATGATTTCCAAGATCCTCAAGCCAAGCTCAACCACATCTTCGGGGGGCCACTCGCATACGAGTCCAAGCGCAAACAGAAGCTTTCAGCGCGCGACATCAACACGGTCTCCACGGTGGACACCCCCCAATACCTGCGCTGGTCAGAGATGGCCATCACCTTCAATCGCGCAGATCACCCAGATTGGGTTTCCCACCCGGGACGCTATCCACTCGTCCTGGACCCGGTCGTCAGAAACATCAGGCTAAAGAAAACCCTCATCGACGGAGGCAGCGCGCTCAATATCCTATTCGCCAAGACTTTGGACGAGATGAAGATTCCTTATTCAGAACTACGGCCGAGCACTGTGCCCTTCCACGGGATAATTCCCGGCCTATCATCAACTCCACTCGGGCAGATAACCTTGCCGGTAACCTTCGGCACGCGGGATAACTTCTGCACGGAAAACGTCTGCTTCGAGGTCGCCGACTTCGAGACCGCGTACCACGCGATACTCGGACGACCGGCACTCGCCAAATTTATGGCGATACCGCACTATACATACATGGTGCTGAAGATACCTGGGCTAGCAGGAGTCCTCTCCCTCCGCAGCGACATCAAGCAAGCCTTCACCTGCGACAAGGAGAGCTGTGAACTGGCTCAATCACAAGAGGCGGCAGTCGGGCGCGATAGCATTCGGCAAGCCGCCACAACAGAAGTCGAGCAAGACCAAGTTCCGGCGAAAAAAGCAGCGAAGTCGGGAATTTTAGCAGACTCTGACATGTAGAAGATCCCCCTGGACCCTTCCGACCCCTCCAAGACTACCCTAGTCGGGACCGGACTCGACCCCAAATAGGAAGACGCGCTCGTCACCTTCTTTGCGTGGAAACCATCCAACATGCCGGGCGTACCAAGGGAGGTGATCAAGCACGCCCTAAACATGAAGACAGACGCCAAGCCAGTCAAGCAACGGCTGCGGCGCTTCGCCCAAGACCGCAAGGATGCTATTCGGGAGGAGCTTACCAAGCTCCTCGTAGCCGGGTTCATCAAAGAGGTCTATCACCCGGATTGGCTGGCAAACCCAGTTCTGGTCCGGAAGAAAAACGGTAAATGGCGCATGTGCGTCGACTACACCGACCTTAACAAAGCGTGCCCCAAGGACCCATTTGGTCTTCCCCGGATAGACCAGGTGGTTGATTCCACAGCAGGGTGCAACCTACTCAGCTTTCTCGACTGCTACTCGGGATACCATCAAATCAGCCTGAGGGAGGAAGACTGCTTGAAGACATCTTTCAGCACGCCATTTGGAGTGTATTGCTATATGACAATGCCGTTCGGTCTGAAGAACACGGGCGCAACCTATCAACGGGCCATTCAGTGGTGTCTGCACACTCAGATCGGGCGCAACGTGGAAGCCTATGTCGACGACGTGGTGATCAAGACCAAGTCCAAACAAGACCTCATCACTGACTTGGAAGAAACCTTCCAAAACCTTCGAAGATTCAAGATGAAGCTGAACCCGGAAAAATACACCTTCGGTGTGCCATCCGGAAAGTTACTTGGCTTCATCGTCTCATATCGTGAAATCGAGGCCAATCCGGAGGAAGTCAACACCATCAGCAACATGGCACCCCCGACTAACCTCAAAGACGTCCAGAAGCTGACGGGCTGCATGGCGGCACTCAGCAGGTTTATTTCCCGACTGGGCGAATGGGGCATGCCCTTCTTCAAGCTACTCAAAAAGGCCGACAATTTCCAATGGACTCCGGAAGCCTAACAAGCCTTTGAAGACTTCAAACAATTCCTCACATCACCCCCCGTGTTGGCGTCACCTCTGCCCTAGGAACCGCTAATGCAATATCTGGCGGCAACAACACAGGTAGTCAGCATAGTGCTGGTGGTCGAACAATCCGAACAGGGTCATATTCAGAAAATACAACGGCCAGTTTACTTTGTCAGTGAGGTCCTTGCCAACTCCAAAACGAGATATCCGCAGGTCCAAAAGCTGCTATACGGCCTACTCATCACAGTCCGGAAGCTGGTGCATTATTTTCAAGCACACCAAGTCACGGTGGTCATAGCATTTCCACTCGGGGATGTCCTTCACTATCGCGAGGCCACTGGCCGAATCGTTAAATGGGCACTCGAGTTGATGGCGTTCGACATCACCTTTCAGCCACGGACAGCAATTAACTCTCAAGCTCTAGCCGACTTCGTGGCCGAGTGGATAGAAGTTCAACTCCCAACACCAACAGCAAAGCTAGAGTATTGGACAATGTACTTCGACGGTTCTCTACGGATCAACGGCGCCAGGGCCGGAGTCATATTGACGTCCCCCACTAGCGAAAAACTGAAGTACGTTCTACAAATCCACTTCCCAGCTTCCCACAACGTCACCGAGTATGAGGCACTTGTTCACGGGCTCCGCATCACCATATCACTCGGCATACATCGACTGGTTGTGCGCGGGGATTCTCAACTCGTGGTAAACCAAGTCATGAAAGACTAGACTTGTCTCGACGGTACCATGGCGGCATACTGTCAAGAGGTCCGCAAGCTGGAAAACAAGTTCGACGGGCTGGAAATCACACACGTCCTGCGTCAATACAACGACGCGGCAGACGAGCTGGCAAACATGGGATCCAAGCGAGAAGCAGTTCCAACTGGAATCTTTGTCGAGCAACTTATGGAGCCATCAGTCAAGAAGAAACCGACGCCGGAGCAGTCGAGAGGCGAACCTAACCCAGCCATAGACGAGGTGCTGCACATATGTCAAGACTGGAGGACTCCTGTTGTCAAATTTCTCCTAGATGATGAACTCCCAGAAGATCGCAGTCAAGCCGAGCAGATCAAGCATCGAAGCAAAAGCTTCCTGCTAGTCGGAGAAGACCTGTACCGAAGAAGCGCATCCGGTGTCCTCATGCGCTGCGTCACCACCCAGGAGGGCAAGCAGATTCTGCATTCGATTCACTCGAGCATATGTGGCAACCATGCCGCATCCAGGACGTTAGTCGGAAAGGCTTATCGGTAGGGATTTTTCTGGCCCACAGCAGTAACAGACGCCAAAGACATCGTTCGCAAGTGCGAGGGTTGCCAGTTCTATGCAAGACAAACAAATCTCCATGCCCAGGAACTACAAACCATCCCCATTTCCTGGCCATTCGCAGTATGGGGGCTCGACATGGTCGGGCCTTTCAAGAAAGTGCCAGGAGGGTTCACACATTTATTCGTCGCGGTGGATAAATTCACCAAGTGGATTGAGGCTAAACCCGTTGCAACAATTACAGCGGCACGAGCAAAGGACTTCATCATGAGTATACTATACCGGTTCGGGGTCCCTAACCGCATCATCACTAACAACGGTACTCAATTTGCGGCCGGTGTATTCCAAGACTTCTGTGAAGATTTCGGCATCAAGATCTGCTACGCATCTGTGGCACACCCGCGGAGCAACGGGCAGGTCGAACGAGCCAACGGTATGGTCTTACAAGGCATCAAGGCCAGGATATTCGACCGACTACAGCCATATGCGGGCCGGTGGGTACAAGAACTCCCATCCGTTCTCTGGTCCCTCAGAACCACGGTCCGTCAGGCAACAGGGCAATCCCCTTTCTTCCTGGTCTATGGTGCCGAGGCTATGCTACCGACAGAGTTACAGTTCGGCTCTCCTCGAGTCCGGGCCTACTCAGAAGACATCTCTAATAATACCCGACTGGTCGAGTTAGATCAGCTGGAAGAAGCAAGAGCCACTGCAACAATCCAGTCGGCAAGGTATCTCCAAGGCCTACGTCGCTACCACAATCGCAATATCCGTGGCCGCACCGTTTTGGTCGGGGATCTCGTTCTGAGGAAAATACAAACCACCAAAGACAGGCATAAATTATCCCCAATCTGGGAAGGGCCGTTCATTATAGCCGAGGTCACGCGGCCAAGCGCCTACCGACTGAAGACCGAAGACGGTGTTCTCCTCTGCAACTCATGGAACATAGAACAGCTACGTCCTTTCTATACCTGAGTTCTATAATTTTCATGTGTACAGTTCTTTTGACTCACTACGCCGCTTGAATCAACCGAGTAGTGAGTCGGGGGCTGCATGTATATACATGTTCTGTCAATAACATATGAGCTTATCTTACTTCGGTTATGAAGCCTTACTACGACTGCCACGTTTGCCTGAGTACAGCTTCTTACTTTGAACGTTTTTATTAAGTTCTAACAGACTAACTCGGTGCATACTACACGGTCAAGTAAAGCTAATGATGACTGAGTAATAAGCTTGGCGGCACTGCACGCATATTTACACATGCTTGTTCACAGAAGTTTATACATACCGACTACACAACATGTTGCCCTTACAGACCCAGGTCTCGGGTAATGATCTCAGCAGTCGGCTTTGCCCGGGCAATCAGCTCCAGCGCCTCCTCGGGTGTCGTCTCTTCGGCAAACCCCTCCGCGATGGCTTCAATATCTGCCCTTGGGTAGATGGACTTGGTCATCGCCAGGGTCTGGGCTACGCCGGCAACAACATGCTCATCCGAGTACTTTTTCAAGGCACTCGGTGCATCCTCGAGACACGCCTCTATCTGGGGGATTCTGCTGCAACTGGTCCCTACAGGGCGGGGATCTATGAGGTCAAGGAGCCCTTTCACGGACCCGACGAGGGCCTCCCGTGACTCCCTGATCACTCTTATCTCCTCTGTGTAGAACCGATACTGGGCCTGGACATTGGCTCTCATGCCTGCCCAGGTCCGCCGGCAAGCAAACTTGTCAGATTCGGCTACAGACGGAACGACTAACGGATTGGCTAAGATCACAGTCAGGTTGAGGACTCACTTTCGTAGTCGGCCTCCCACCCGGCCACGGTCTTCTCCAGTTCAGCTTTTTCCTTACCGAGCTTGACGACGGCCTCCTTCAACTCGGCCTTTTCCCGGTCAAGCTCGGTGTTGGCCTTTGTCAGGTCGGCCTTGACCTTCTCAAGCTTGGCCTTGGCTTCTTCAGCTTCCTTCAGCTGCGATTTCCTCTCTATTCGGGTCTTCAGCTCCGCTTCGAGGGCTGCACCACAGATTAGCCAAGAGCTCAACCGTGCAGTCATGACATAATTGGGCAGTCGGGAACAACGCAGCTGGATGAATACATCAACGGTCCGGTCGGGAAGATATATTTGGGGATTTTACCTCTGATCTTTCCGGCTAGGCCCCAAGTCTCCGCCCTGAGTTAATCGGCGCCACTCTTCAGCCAGGCCTCCCTCCCCGCATGACGCTCCTCCATTTCGGCTTTCAATGCCCGGAGCTGCTCCAGTTCTGCGAGGTGGGGAGCCACCTCGACCAAGATTTCTGTCATTGCCTCGTTGCGGTCGACAAGCTTCTGCTCAGGATAAGAGACAAATCAAAGATGGAGCCAGATGTCAAAACGAGAAAATTGCCAAGACTCTACCGCGAGGACCATACCCCGACTCCCTTGGACCCGCAGATAGCGGCGCGAAGCAAGCTTTCGCGCTCTCTCCTCGCGACAACTTCATCAAGCCTAAAGCTCTTCACGGCCCCGTCGGAAGCCGTCCATGTAAATGTCCGGGGCATCACACGTGGAGGAGCTTCGATCCGAGGCAGGTGCGGGATCTCCAGTGGCGGCGACGACGACGACGATGACGACCACAACGGCGATGGGGTCCTAGCCTCCAAACCGCCATGCCCCGCGGCCTCGGGGATCGGCTCGGGGGCTCCGATGGGGGCCTCCGCAACGGGCGACGCTTCAGGGGCTAGGGCCGCAACCTCAGCGGCCGCCTCTCGGTTGGGTGGCGGCTGCGCCCTGCAGTCAGGGCCACCTCGGTCTCCGTGACCAGGCTGGCCACCAGCTCAGCAGGTGTGTTCGCGGCCGCCGGCTCGACTGGGGCAGGCCCTTCAAGGGGAGCGATCGGATTGATCTCCTTGAGATCGATATCGGCCCGCTTCCTGCACGACGAAACAAGATGTCCAGACATTACTCCAACACGCAAGAATTTCAGAAGACCCGGAGCAGCGCACCTCTTGGAAAACTTCAGCTTCTTGCCGGGCGACCTAGTCCCCGGCGGAGCGCTAGCTCCGGCAGTCGGCCCGGTCGGCGTCGCAACCGGCGGTGGCGCATCAGCCCTAGTTGGCTCCAGTTCCGGTGTGGTCGGCTTAGGCGCCTCCGCCTCTGGCGGTGTCTGCTCTTGCCGGCCCCTTGGTGGCGCTACAGCCGGGCTCAACTGTGTTGGGCTCAAATCCGTAGGTCTCAACCTGGGACTTGATCGTCCGGGCGCCGCGGCGACGGCGTCCTTTATTTTCAAGCTTCCAGCCACGGCGCACACCGTCATGGCCCCCTCGCCCCGATATAAAATCGGCTTCTTCCCCGCTCTCTTGGAGTCGAGTTGGGCAGCAGAGGGACTCCTCGGCCTCTTCTTCGACACGACGGCCGACAATGGGCGGGAGTCTTCATCAAACTCCACGCTCCACTACAAGAAATTCAACAAGATACATCATATATTGCCGGGGACTTAGACATCCGAGTCTGCAGGCATGCGCTACGAAGGAAAGACGAATGTCACCTCGGACCGGGGCCAGCTGCGCCTGTAAGACGCAATGCGTCTCTTCTTGTCTTCGGTTTCAATTACCCCGCTGGAGAAGTATCCGAACAGGGTCTCCGTCACCTTCTGCTCATTGGCCGACTCCTGACTAATCTGGTCAGGGTCATTTTTTCCCTGGTAATCCCAGCCGAACGCGCTCCTCAGCTTCAGCGGTTGGAAGCGCCGAGTCAGGAACCGCCTAGCCACCATGGACCAGTCAGGCCGGCCTTCTTGAAATTATCCAACTTCGTCAGTAGCTGGTGCACTTGACCCATCTCTTCATAGGTCGGGTCTGCTGACAAGTTCGGCAAAACCACCGACGACGAGCCGGTGAATGGCCGCAAGGAGGGAGCCAGATCTACGCAATAGAACCACTCCTTGTGCTAGCCTTTCAAGGAGGATTTCAAGGGAAGATAAAGATATGACTTTTTCCTATCACTCCTCAACTGAAAACCAGGCCCCCTAATTACGCTGATGTTATTTTTGGAGGGCTGAGGTTTAACGTGGAACAAATGCCTAAAAAAGTTGAATGGGGTTCCACACCTAGATAGCACTTGCACAGAGTGACAAAGATGGAGATTTGAAGAATCGAGTTGGGGTTCAAATGCACCAACTCCAGCCCATAGAAATCAAGGATGCGGCGGAAGAAATCAGAAGACGGAAGGCACAAGCCTCGATCGAAAAAAGAGGCGAAAACTACCGTTTCTCCAGGTCGGGGATTTGGGCTTGACTCATCCCTGGCCGACTACCAGTGAATCACCTCTTGGCTGGGCAACTTCAGCTCGCTCTCCAGCTGCTTCAGCTTCACCGAGCCGCAATCTAAAATCGGCCAAGAACTCCCTGACGCCCCCGCAAGATCCGAAGCTTTCGGCATGACTAGAGGTGGTGAGATTTGGGGAAAAGCAAATCAGGGGCTTGGAACAAACAAAGAGGATTGGAATCGCCCGAGTTCGGGTGGGGAATAGCGGTGGCTAACCCTAGCCGGGCGGGCGGCGAAAAGTTGGGCGCGAAGGTGGAAGACGAAGCGATTGGCTGATTTGGGGAAGATGAAGGAATCTTTTTCTCTCTCCCTGCTTTTATAGAGCCGATGCCAACTAGATGGGCCTAGGCCTACACAGTCAGCACTGGGCCACCAAGATATGAGTTCCTACAGTAACATGCTCCATGTGGGCCGCCCGCAGGCTAAGTTGAAATTATAGTGCTGGTGCTACTAACAGGAGCCGATGAGGTAAACAGATATGCTTCTTGAAAGCCTTATTGCTAAACATATACGTTTGGGTATCTGTTTTTATCTACCAGGTCTCGAGGATATATCCTTACAAGGATCACAAGCTGGTCTTCATTAAAATTGGAGATGCAGGTATCTTTCTTAGGGACACCTAACTACGCCGTGGATTCATTTTCATAAAGTGGTACTCGGCCTACATGCGTGGCCATCAGTTGCCATGAGCAACATTTTACCCGCTGACATGATGCGGAAGAGTCTAACTTTCGAGTAGTGCACTACTTGGGAGAGACTATAAATATCTTTTCCCGCTGACATGATGCGGAGGAGTCTAACTTTTGAGTGGGACGCCACTCAGAAAAGACTATAAACCCCCTTTTTCCAGCTGACATGACGCTGAAGAGTCCCATATACGAGTAGTATCCTACTCGGCAAGACTATAAACACACATTCCGACTGACATGAAGTCGAAGAGTCCTACATACGAGTAGTCTCCTACTCGGCAAGACTATAAAGTTTATTCCGGTTGACATGATACCAAAGAGTCTCATATACCAGTAGTAATCTACTCGGGAAAGACTACAAGGTTAAAGATTTTGACTTTATGTTTAATTGTCTTCACAATTAAGCACAAAGTCGGGGGCTACACCTAATAGGTGCGCCTATTCGGCGCACACTATTTATATATCTTCATGAGGCCCTTCATAGCCTCGCTGCCAGCTGATATGAAGAAGGACTCAGAAGAAGACTTACTCGGACAAAGGGTACTCAGGAGCACTGCACTCGGGCAATCTTCACCGTGGGGGATGAGCACTCGGCATCAGCTGTGACTCAACTATGAAGGTCTCAGGGGCTACTGTGGAGGCTATGGGCCCCAGGTACCTCATTACCAGTATATGGGCCACTCGGATAGAGAATGGGCCGAACCATGTAATTAGAGATAAGATAGCATCCGGCAGGCTTTGCCTTGTACAATAAGGAAACATAGTCTTAGTCGGATAGGACTCTATCTCTAAGGAGGAAATCCCTTGGCCGTATCCGGCTGGGATCCTTATCATGTACCCCTGTCCCCTAGTATATAAAGGGAGGCAGGGCGCCCCTTAGGGCAAGAAGAACAACAAGATCATCGATCATCAAACACCTCAGAGGAATAACACCTCAACTGGATGTAGGGTATTACCTCACATTGAGGGTCTGAACCAGTATAAACCTTTTGTGTTCCTCTGCAATCCACCGAATTCACCTTCGCCGAGTAGCCCTATAGTTTTATTGCCGGTGCAAAGCATCAACATAGCCAAGAGAGGGAAACATGGTTGAGGGGATCGGTAGACAAGCTCAGGGATGAAAACTGGGCCCAAGCTGAAAAGATCAGAAGTAAGTCTTCTATGTTGTCCTCCCGAGTAAATCTCGAGTAGACTTCTCCATCGTTGTTGATTCCTCACTGCCTTGCTGAGCTCTGACTGCAATCTTGAGTTCTTGACTGTTTTGATTTGCAGCCCTCGAAGCCGAGCTGAACACCTAGGCAAAGGAGAGGAAAAAGCAAGATGAAAAGCTGAATGAAGTAGAGCAGGCCAAAGCCAAGGTGGAGGCCGACTATGCTAGTAAGTCTCCTGCTTGACAATGATCTTGGCTCGCCTACTTGTTGCTCCGACTGCATGTCTCGGTTAACAAATATTCTTGTTGATGCATCTGAACAGCTTCAAAAGCCAACACCCAGATTCAATTTAGCGCCTTCGCAGAGGAAATCAAGATAATCAAGGAGTCACGAGAAGTCCTCGCTGGATCCATGAAAGGGCTCCTAAACATCATGGAACCTCACTATCCTGGGACCAGCTCTGGCATCATCACCCAGGTGGAAAAACGCCTAAGCGAAGCCCCGAGTATCTTGAAGAAATACTCGGATGAGCGTGGAGTTGTTGGTGTCGCCCAATGACCAAATCGATCTACCCTAGGGTAGACGTCGAGGCCGTTGGTGAGGGTTTTGCCGAAGGGGCATGTGGGTGCCATGGGCCCCGGGTACCTCATGACAAGCATTTGGGCCACTCGGATAGAGGATGGGCCTAGCCTTGTAATTAGAGATATAGCTAGATTCGGCAGACTTCGCCTTGTATAGAAAGGAATATACAGTCCTAGTCGGGTGCGTTATATCTCAAAGGGGAGATCTCCTAGTCGTAATCCGATGGGGACTCCTACCTTGTAACCCTGTCCCCCAGTATATAAGGGGAGGCAGGGCGCCCCATGAGGGTAGGTGCACACAAGTTCATCAGAACCACCACCGTATATCCTCAAAGGAATGCATACAAACTGGACGTAGGGTATTACCTCACATCGAGGGCCTGAACCAGTATAAAATCTTCCTGTGTTCCTTTGCAATCCACCGAGTTTCCATCCGCCGACTAGCCCCATATATTTATTGCCGGTGTAAAACATCGACAGTTGGCGCGCCAGGTAGGGGCTTCGGCGCGATCTACATCTACAAGCTCGATGGATCCAACAACCGGAGTCGACGGCGGCAAATTCTCTCCCGAAGATACAATCTCATTCGGAAGCCTCGACTTCGCCGCCGACATGTTCGGCAATCTCACCTTGGCCGACACGGACCCGATCCAACCGGCCGAGGAACCAGCCGACTCCGCGCTAGTCGGCCCACACGACGCTGCGGCAATCTTCGACAACATGCTGCGGCGATCTCCTATACGCCCGAGCCTAGGGACAACTCTTCCTTTCAGTGTTCGACTCGGACTCGGTTTCGAGCCGGCCGAGATCGGGCCGAGAAGGGAAGAGATCGTCAATTTCCCGTTCGGACTCGGAGACGCCGTGGATATCTACAATCTACATCCGACGCAGCAAACCCGATCCCCTAGAGTTCGACTCGGATACGGCCCCGAGCCGCTCGAGATCGGATCTAGGGAGGTCGGAGTTACACTCATCCCCATCAACCATCCCGACTTCGACTCGAAGTCGGACTACGACTCTAAGTCGGATAGCAGCTCGGCAAGCTTCTCTCCGCCACGAGAAATCTTCATGGCATCCAAAGGCTCTACTCCTACTCAGGAATCACGCCGACTACACGAACAGCAAGAGGAGGAGGCCCGCCGACTGCGAGAACAACAAGAGGAAGAAGCAAGACGCCTGCGCGCCCGCAACGACGATCTGCGCAGAGCCGGGCGGACTGCTCAGCAACAAGTCCTCCAAACCCGAGTCGGCGACCACGACATCTTCGTCACACCCCAACAGAACATCGTGGCCGCTGCAACTCTACTGGATACACTCCAGTTCGGACCTGATCACCAGGCCACCCCGACGATCGCAAGGATAAAAGCCATGCTTACAGCTGCTGCATGTCAACAACACCAACAGTCGGGTGATACCCTCATACCAACCAACCGGTCGATTTCCCTAACGGCAGTCTCATCCGCTTCAAAGCGACGCCGAGCAGCCGGCTCTAGTCGGCAGCACTCGGAGTCACACCAAACGTCACTCGGCAACCCCAACGACGACCGGTGGCTCCGAGGCCAACCACGGCGTGACCTTTAGCAAAACGTCAGCGCTTGGCGCTGCGAACGAGAGGAGGATGAGCAACGCCAACTGGAAGACGAGAACGAGCGCTTTGGCCTCCACCACGAGCGGTCTCGCCGCCGTATTCGGAGTCAGAGGCCTCATGACGTTGAAGGCATACCAGCCTTCACCCAGGAGCTACAACAGGTCGACTGGCCGTCGGGTTTCAAGCCTACAGGCATCGAAAAATACGACGGCAAGACCGATCCCGAGTCCTGGCTCACAGCATACACTCTGGCAATCCAAGTTGCCGGAGGTGACCACAAAGTCATGGCTAACTACCTCCTAGTTGCTCTAGCCGACTCAGCGAGGACATGGCTAATAGGACTTCCCAAGCAATCAATCGGCTCTTGGGGAGAACTCCGGGAACGTTTCATCACCAACTTCCAGGGAACATACGAGAGGCCATCTTCCGAGTATGACCTATATCAGTTGCGTCAAAGGAAGAACGAGTCTCTTCGTGACTTCATCAAGAGGTTTTCTGAGAAGAGGAACTCAATCCCGAAGATCAAGGACGAGGTCATCATCGCCGCCTTTCGAAAAGGAATCAAAGACATCTCGTTCATCGACAAATTCACGCGGAAGCCTCCCAACTCTGTCAAGGCCCTATTCGACATGGCAAACAAGTACGCCGACTCAGCCCACGCTGTTGCTGAGGCTCTCGAAGACAAAAAGGCATCCTGACAGAAGAAGCGGGAGGGCACCAACGACACAGTCCCGACTAAAGCCGGGAATCACAATCGCAAGTCGGACGGCTTCATTGTGGCAGTCAGTCACAACCGTCTTCGACCTTCAACAACTGAGGATTATCAGAACAACAAGAGACATGCTCGGGGGCTCATAAGCCCAAACGCAAGGATGGCATCCCCACTCCCAAATACCGAACAGCTAAGTCGCTTTTTGATAAACATCTCCTCACTTGGCCTTGCTAGTGCCACAGCCGCTTACACCTAATAGGTGTACAAGCTGCACATTTACTTTTTTCTGTTTTTGCTCTTAAATGATTGCAAAAGTACTCGAGTAGCATAAATCTCGATCCGTGAAACTTTGCTCCATGTAAGACAAACTCAAGTCACCCAAAACGCGTGTTCGGGAAAGAGCCATGAGCCAACTCCCGACGCTAGGGGGTTATGACTAGTCGAGCAGAGTGCTTAAACGTAAGGGGTCAACTACTCGAGGAAATTAATATCAAAAAGAGGGAGAACACGTATTTACATATACTGTAAAATACATTTTATTTGGGTGATTATTTCCATCATCAGATGCTACTCATCCGATATCTTTATATTGCGGCCTAGCTCCGGATACGCGTGACAGGAACTCAAGGCTGTGAGCCTATCTCCTACGCTCGGGGGCTAGACAAGTCTGCCAAAATACACTCGGGATGCTCCATGAGGGCTACTTATCGAGTACTTGCGCCAGTCGGGACGTCATCTTCCTCGGCTATGCTCCATATGAGCTGACAACCGACTTCCGGCACTAGTCGGGGGTCGTATATCACTCGGCTGGGTGAGGTACGCCCCATGAGGGTCACTAGCCGAATCTTATGCTAATGCAAGGTTCGGGTACCTCGCTTGGCTATAACTCTGTTGGGTAGGGTATGCCCCATGAGGGTCGCTAGCCGAATCCTATGCTAATGCAAGGTTCGGGTACCCTGCTCGGCTCTTCTGAAGTCAGAGAAGACTTACATCGTCAAAGCGCATCCGGAGTTCTCATGCACTGTGTCACACCTAAGGAGGGCAAGCAGATCCTGCAACACACCTGCTCGGGCACCTGTGACAATCAGGCTGCATCCAGAACATAAGTCGGAAAGGCTTGCGAATAAGGATTTCTCTGGCTGATTGCGGTTACCGATACCAAAAAACTCATCCTGACATGCGATGGATGATACTTCTATAGAGCTATGCTGGATAGGTCGGCTCAGGCTGGCTTATTTGGTAGCAGCCACCAAGATATGAGTTCTTACAGTAGCATGCTCCATGTGGGCCGCCCGCAGGCTGAGTTGAAATTATAGCACTGGTGCTACCCACAGGAACCGATGAGATAAACAGATATGCTTCATGAAAGCCTTATTGCTAAACATATATGTTTGGGTATCTGTTTTATCCACCAGGTCTCGAGGATATATCCTTACAAGGATCACAAGCTGGTCTTCATTAAAATTGGGGATGCAGGTATCTTTCTCGGGTACACCTGACCACGCCGTGGATTTATTTTCATAAAGTGGTACTCGGCCTACATGCGTGGCCACCAGTTGCCATGAGTAACATTATTCCAGCCGACATGACGCTGAAGAGTCTAACTTTCGAGTAGTGCACTACTCAGGAGAGACTATAAATTTCTCATTCCCGCTGACATGATGCGGAGGAGTCTAACTTCCGGGTGGGACGCCACTCGGGAAAGACTATAAACCTCTTTTCCAGCTGACATGAAGCTGAAGAGTCCCATATACGAGTAACATCCTACTCGGCAAGACTATAAACACACATTCCGACTGACATGAAGTCGAAGAGTCCTATATACGAGTAGTTCCCTACTCGGCAAGACTATAAATCATATTCCGGTTGACATGATACCGAAGAGTCTCATATACCAGTAGTAATCTACTCGGGAAAGACTTCAAGGTTAAAGATCTTTGACTTTATGTTTAATTGTTTTCACAATTAAGCACAAAGTCGGGGGCTACACCTAATAGGTGCGCCTATTTGACGCACACTATTCCTACATCTACATGGAGCCCTTCATAGCCTCGCTGCCAGCTGACATGAAGCAGGACTCGGGAGAAGCAGCACTCAGACAAAGAGTACTCGGGAGCAATGCACTCGGGAAGACTTCACCGCGGAGGATGAGCACTTGGCATCAGCTGTGACTCAACTATGAAGGTCTCGGGGGCTACTGTGGGTGCCATGGGCCCCGGGTACCTCATGACAAGCATTTGGGCCACTCGGATAGAGGATGGGCCTAGCCTTGTAATTAGAGATATAGCTAGATTCGGCGGACTTCGCCTTGTATAGAAAGGAATATACAGTCCTAGTCGGGTGCGTTATATCTCTAAGGGGAGATCTCCTAGTCGTAATCCGATGGGGACTCCTACCTTGTAACCCTGTCCCCCAGTATATAAGGGGAGGCAGGGCGCCCCATGAGGGCAGGTGCACACAAGTTCATCAGAACCACCACCGTATATCCTCAAAGGAATACATACAAACTGGACGTAGGGTATTACCTCACATCGAGGGCCTGAACCAGTATAAAATCTTCCTGTGTTCCTTTGCAATCCACCGAGTTTCCATCCGCCGACTAGCCCCATATATTTATTGCCGGTGTAAAACATCGACAGGACAACTCCTGAAGAGGTGCTGGAGCTGATCAGCCAGGTAAGGCCGACCACGGAGGCAATAGCCAAGGACTAGGTATGTAAAAACAAAACGATTATGCAGTCAATGGCTATTAATGAGCATATATAACTTTTGTAAAATCTTGTATAAATATCTTGCAGAGTGCTGCTGAGTACTTGGTTATTCTAAGTCATCATTAGCTTTACCCGACTATGTAGTCTACACCGAGTAAATCGAGAGGAGCTTAAGAAAAAACGTTCACCTCTGAGAGCTATACTCAGGCAAACTTAGCATAATCGTTGTAGAACTTCATGACTTAAAATAAAACAACCTCAGATTTTATTAACAAGGCACATAATACATCTAGCCCCCAACTCACTACTCGGTTGGAACAAGCGACGTAGTGAGTCAAAGAAAAAAAATCTGTATTCATATGTATAATGGAAATACAAAACTCAGGTATAGAAAGGACGTAACTATTCTATATTCCATGAGTTGCTGACTAGGGCACCGTCTTCAGTCTTTAGTCGGTAGGCACCCGGACGTGTTACCTCAGCGATAATGAACGGTCCTTCCCATAAAGGGGATAATTTATGTCTGTCTTTGGTGGTTTGTATTTTTCTCAAGATGAGATCTCCCACCAAAAAGGCGAGGCCACGAACATTCTGACTGTGATAATGACGTAGGCCTTGAAGATACCTTGCCGACTAGATAGTTGCGATGTCCCTTGCTTCCTCCAACTGATCAATTTTGACCAGTCGGACTTTGTTTGATTTGTCTTCTGAGTAGGCCCGAACTCATGGAGAGCCGAACTCCAACTCGGTTGGTAACATAGCCTTAGCACCATAGACTAGGAAGAAAGGGGATTGCCTTGTTGCCCGACTAACCATGGTTCTTAGAGACCAGAGAACAGATGGGAGTTCTTGTACCCACCGCCCTACATATGGTTGTAGTCGGTCGAACACGCTAGCCTTGATACCTTGTAAGACCATGCCATTGGCACGCTCAACCTACCCATTAGTCCATGGGTGTGCCATAGAAGCATAACAGATCTTGAAGCCGAAGTTGTCACAGAAATCTTGAAACACGTTGCCAGTGAACTGAGTACCATTGTCCGTTATGATGTGGTTAGGAACTCCAAATCGGTATAAAATACTCATGATGAAGTCCTTTGCTCGTGCTGCTATGATGGTAGCAACAGGTTTTGCCTCAATCCACTTTGTGAATTTGTCCACTACGACGAACAAGTGTGTGAACCCTCCTGGCACTTTTTTGAACAGCCCGACCATGTCAAGCCCCCAAATTGCAAAGGGCCAAGAGATTGGAATTGTTTGAAGTTCTTGAGCTGGAAGATATGTTTGCCTTGCATAGAATTGGCATCCCTCGCATGTGCGAACTATGTCTTTAGCATTTGTTACCGTAGTCGGCCAAAACAAACCTTGTCTATAAGCATTTCCGACTAACATCTTGGATGCAGCGTGGTTGCCACAAATACCCGAGTGGATCGACTCTAGAATCTCCTTGCCCTCCTCGGGTGTGACGCAGTGCATGAGGACTCCAAATGCGCTTCGATGGTAAAGGACTTCTCCGACTATGATCAAACATTTGCTTCGACATTTGGTCCATTCAGCTTCACTGCGATCTTTTGAAAGTTCGTCGTCCAAGAGGAATTTGAAAACTGGAGTCCGCCAATCTTAAGAGATGATTAGCACTTCATTTCTTTCCGGGGTAGGTTCAGCCCCCGACTGTTCAAGCACCGGTTTCTTCTTGACTGATGGTTCCAGTAGTTGCTCGACAAAAATCCCAGTCGGGACCACTTCTCGTTTGGATCCCATGTTGGCCAATTCGTTTGCAGCTTTGTTGTATTATCGTAATACATGAGTTATCTCTAGCCCATCAAACTTGTTTTCCAGCTTTCGTACCTCCGGACAATACACCGTCATATTATCGTCGCGACATATCCAGTCTTTCATGACATGGTTGACCACGAGTTGAGAATTCCCACGTACGACCCCACGTACGACCAATCGGCGGATGCCGAGTGATATGGCAATGCGGAGCCCGTGGATGAGTGCCTCGTACTCGGCAAAATTGAGGGAAGCCGAAAAGTGAATCTGGAGGACGTACTTTAGTTTTTCGCTAGTGGGTGATGTCATCACGACGCTAGCCCCTGCACCGCCGATCCATAGAGATCCGTCAACGTACATCATCCAGTACTCTAGCTAGTCAGTGTTTGTAGTCTTCTGCACTTCTGTCCACTCGGCCACGAAGTCGGCTAGAGCTTGAGACTTGATTGTTGTCCATGGCTGAAAGATGATGTCAAATGCCATCAACTCAAGTGCCCACTTAGTGATTCTGCCAGTGGCCTCGCGGTTGTATAGGACGTCCCCGAGTGGATACGATGTGACAACAGCTACTTGATGCGACTGAAAATAGTGCACCAACTTCCGGACAGTGATGAGTAGACCATATAACAGCTTCTGGACTTGAGGATATCTAATCTTGGAGTCGGCTAGGACCTCACTGACGGAGTAGACTGGCCTTTGTATTTTCTATATATGACCTGGCTCTGCTCGCTCGACCACCAGCACCGTGCTGACTATTTTACTGGTTTCCACTAGGTATAACATTAATGGTTCTTGGGGCATGGGTGATGCCAACACTAGTGGTGATGTGAGAAATTTTTTGAAGTCTTCAAAGGCTTGCTGGGCTTCAGGTGTCCATTGAAAATTGTCCGCTTTCTTTAATAGTTTGAAAAAGGGCATGCCCCGTTCACTAAGTCAGGAGATGAATCGGCTGAGTGCCGCCATGTAGCCTGTCAACTTTTGGACGTCCTTCTGGCTAGTTGGGGGTGCCATGTTCATGACAGCGTTGATTTTCTCTGGATTGGCCTCGATGCCTCGATGTGATACAATGAAGCCGAATAGCTTTCTAGACGACACACCGAAGGCGCACTTCTCTAGATTCAACTTTATCTTGAATCTCCGAAGGCTTTGGAAAGTTTCTTCCAAGTCGGCAATGAGGTCTTTCTTGGATTTTGTCTTGATCACCACGTCATCGACATACGCCTTCACGTTGCACCCGAGTTGAGTGTGTAAACACCGCTGAATTGCTCGTTGATACGTTGCTCTAGTGTTTTTTAACCCAAACGGCATAGTGCCATAGTAGTATGCTCCAAACGGCGTGATGAAAGAAGTCTTCAAGCAGTCATCCTCCTTCAAACTGATTTGGTGATATCCCGAGTAACAATTGAGAAAGCTGAAAAGTTCGCACCCCGCAGTTGAATCCACCACCTGATCTATTCTGGGTAGACCACATGGGTCTTTGGAGCACGCCTTGTTTAAGTTGGTGTAGTCGACGCACATGCGTCATTTACCATTCTTCTTCCAGACCAAGACTAGGTTTGCTAGCCAATCTGGGTGGTAGACCTCTTTGATGAACCCGGCTATAAGGAGCTTGGTTATCTCCTCCTGAATAGCATCTTTGCGGTCCTATGTGAAGCACCGCAATCGTTGTTTGACTGGCTTGGCATCCAGTTCGACATTGAGGGAATGCTCGGTCACCTCCCTTGGTACACCAGGCATGTCGGAAGGTTTCCAAGCAAATATATCCCTGTTCGCCTGGAGGAAGGTGATGAGCTTGTCTTCCTATTTGGTGTCGTGTCCGGTCTCGACAAGAGCAGTTTTGGAGGGGTCGGAAAGGTCCAAGGGGATCTTCTTTGTTTCAGAGTCCGCTGAAATTCCCGACTTGGTTGCTTTTTTTGCCGGGACATGATCGTCCTTGCTTGCTGTTGTAGCGGCTAGTCGGATGTTGTTGCGGCCGACTGCCGCTTCTTGAGATTAGGCCAGCTCACAGCTCTCCTTGTCACAGGTGAAGGCTTGCTTGACATCGCTGTGAAGAGAGAGAACTCCGGCTGGTCCTAGCATCTTGAGCATATGTATGTATAATGCGGCACTGCCATGAATTTGGCTAGTGATGGCCGTCCGAGTATTGCGTGATACGCGGTCTCGGAGTCAGCAACCTTGAAGCAGATACTCTCGGTGCAGAAATTATCCCGCATGCCAAAAGTAACTGGCAGAGTTATCTATCCGAGTGGAGTAGAAGACAGGCCAGGGATTACCCCATGGAAGGGCGCTGTACTCGGCCGTAGCTCGGAACGAGGGATCTTCATCTCGTCGAGCGTCTTGGTGAACAAAATGTTGAGAACGCTTCCTCCATCGATGAGAACCTTCTTCAGTTTGATGCTTCTGATGACCGGGTCTAGGCCGAGTGGGTAGCGTCCTAGATGAGCAACCTGATCGGGGTGATCCACGCAGTCAAACGTGATTGGCTTTTCTGACCAACGTAAATACTGGGGGCATCTGCAGAGACCAAGTTGACTTCGCGTGCTGTGAGTTTCTGCTTCCTCTTGGATTGGTATGCAGTCGGCCCTCCAAAAATGTGGTTGAGCTCAGCCTGGGGATCTTGGTAATCGCCGGCTGCACCCGAATCTGGCTTGTCCTTGTCTTTATTGCTGCTAGATGTTGAAGTCTGCTCGGATGCAAACTTTTTGAGCATGAAGCAGTCCTTAGCCGCGTGCTTGCCCTTTGGATGAAAGGGGCATGGCCTGTTCATCACCTTTTGGTACTCGTCTGTCCTCGGGGGTCACGGCCGAGTACGCTCCATGGCAGCCACCACGTTGTCCGACTTGCGCTTGCAGTTGCCAGACTTATTCTGTGCTAGCTCATCATTGTCTTTTTTGTCCTTCTGCAGGGGCTCCTTCTTGTCATCCAGGGCCTCAACAACTGCATCGGCCAAGTCAATGTATTTGTTTGCCATGTCAAAAAGAGCCTTGACAGAAGAGGGAAATTTCTGAGTAAACTTGGCAATGAACGGGTGTCTTTGACTCCCTTACGGAAGGCGGCGATGACGGCCTCGTCCTTGATCATCGGGATTGAATTCCTCTTCTCAGAAAACCTCTTGATGAAATCACAAAGAGACTCGTTCTTCCTTTAATGCAACCAATAGAGATCATACTCGGAAGATAGCCTCTCGTATGTTCTTTGGAAGTTGGCGATGAAGCGTTCCCAGAGTTCTCCCTAGGAGCCGATTGACCTCTTGGAAAGTCCAGTTAGCCATGTCCTCGCCAAGTCGGCTAGAGCAACTGGGAGGTAGTTGGCCATGGCCTTGTAATCTCCTCCAGTTGTTCGGATTGCTAGAGTGTAAACTGTGAGCCAGGACTCGGGGTTGGTCTTCCCATCGTATTTTTCAATTCCAGTCGGCTTGAAACCTGACGGCCAGTCGACTTGTTGGAGCTCCTGGGTGAAGGCCGGTACTCCTTCATCTTCATGAGAACTCCGACTCCGAATACGGCGGTGAAACCACTCATGGTGGAGGCCGAAGCACTCATTCTCGTCTTCTAGTCGGCGACGCTCATCTTCCTAGTGTTCGCGGCACCGTGCATTGATGTCTTGTCGAAGATCACGTCGTAGTAGGCCTCGGACGTCCAGGTTATCCCAACAGTCGTCTTGATTTCGGCTCTGCCGGTTGTTATTGTGGTTGCCGAGTGACGTGTGACGTGACTCCGTGTGCGGCTGACTGCAGCCGGCCGCTCGGCGTTGTGTTGAGGCAGATGAGACCGCCGTTGGAGAAGCCAACCTGTTGGTCGGTATGAGAGTGTCGCCTGATTGTTGACGCTGTTGACATGCAGCAGCGGTGATTATGGCTTTTATCCTTGCTATCGTCAGGGTGGCCAGGTGATCAGGCCGAAACTGCAGTGTATCCAGTAGAGTTGTAGCAGCCACGATGTTCTGTTGAGGAGTTACGAAAATGTCGTGGTCGCCAACTCGGGTTTGGAGGATTTGCTGTTGAGCAGTCCGCCCAGCCTTGTGCAGATCATCATTGCGAGCATCGCACTTGGCCAGTAGGCGTCTTGCGTCTTCCTCCTATTGTTTGCGTAGTCGGTGTGCCTCCTGAGTGGGAGTGGAACCCTTAGATGCCATAAAAACTTCTCATGGAGGAGAAAAGCTTGCCGAAGTGCTATCTGACTGAGAGTTGGGGTCAAGATAATTGAGGGGGGTAATGACGACCCCATCCTTCCTAGATCCAATCTTGAGCGGCCCTGAGCCATATCCGAGTTGAACTCCAGGGGATCGGGTTTGCCGCATTGGATGCCGATTGAAGATATCCACGACATTCCTGAGTCGGAATGGGAGATTGACGATCTCCTCCTTTCTTACCCGATCTCGGCCGGCTCAAGACTGAGTTCGAGTTGAACACCAAAAGAAAGAGTTGTCCCTAGACTCGGGCATGTTGAAGATCGCCGCAGCATGTCAACGAGGATCGCTGCAGCATTGCATGGGCTGACCGGTGCGGAGTCGGCTTGGTCCCTAGTTGATCGGATCAGATCCGAGTCGGACAGGATGAGGTTGCCGAATTCATCGGAGATAAAGTCAAGGCTCCCGAAGCTGATTGTTTGCCTGGGGAAGAAGTTGATGCCGTCGACTCCGGTGATTGGATCCATCAGGCTTGTTGAAGATGATCTTGCCGATGCCCCTATCTGACGCGCCAACTATTGATGTTTTACACCGGCAATAAGAATATGGAGCTACTCGTGAGACCTAAACTTGATGGATTGCAAAGGAACACGAAACAATTTATACTGGTTTAGGCCCTCGGGATGAGGTAATACCCTACGTCCAGTTGTGGTGTATTGCCATTAAGGTTTTTCTAGTGAGATTGTTCTTCTAGTTGCCCTCAAGGGGCGCCCTACCTCCCCTTATATACCAGGGGACAGGGTTACAGGGTAGGAATCCCAGTCGGACTCCAACCAAGGGATTTCCTTCTAGGAATACAACATGCCCGACTAGAACTATATCCTTTCCTTGTCGTACAAGGTAATGTATGCCGAGTCCTATTGTATCCCTAATTACAAGGTTAGGCCCATCCTCTATCCGAGTGGCCTTAATGCTTCTCATGAGGTACCTAGAGCCCATGGCCTCCACGGTACCCAAAAGATGCAAAGTAGGGAAGAGAAAAAGAAACATATCGTCATCCTCTTCCTACCACTTCCGTCGAGTAGCCCTTGAACCCACATTTTTACTACATACCATGAAAAAAATAAACAAGGTTCATGCATACTACACACATCGTCTATAATGTTTTTTTATTAGGTTTGAACTAAACTCAATATCCTAAAAAAAGAGTAAAGACTGAACAGCTTAAATAGGATAGGACTTGCTGAATATGCAATGGAGATTCAGACTAGGAAATTTATAGGGAGAAGTGAACACAAGTTGTAGGCCCTAATGAAGTAAATAAAGAAGTGCTTAGAATTAACGTCATGGCTGGCAATGATGCAGTTAAGTAAGGAGCACTTCTTGACAACATGCACAAGCATATCTTGGGAATCTTTTTGTGCGTATGAATTGATCTTCATGAGTGAAGAATTTTAAGATACCTCACTCATGTATTGTAAATGTATATCTAGAGCCAAAACTGACTGTATATCAAGTGGCTGTAACTATTACCAAGTAACAATGATAGGTCAATCCATAACGTATATACTAATATAGTTCCTATTCAACCTAAAAAATAATTTCAGGAAGGATGGAATTTTGATATACCTGGATGAGGTAGTAAAAGATGTCAAGGCCCTCGAGGTTCTTGCTGGACTTGGGGAAGACATGGTGGCTGGACAAAGAAGGAAGCGGCAGTGGATCTTGCAGGGAGGGGAGGCAGCAAAATGTAAGCTTCTCCATCCACAAGAGCAGTGATAAGAAGAGGAGAAAGGGACGTAGCTGGTGCCATTTGTTGATGTTTTGTATCGGCAATAATTATATGGGGCTATTCGTCGGACCTAAACTCGATGGATTTTGAAAGACAAGATGATTTATACTGGTTCAGGCCCTCGAGGTGAGGCAATACCCTACTTCCAGTTGTGGTGTATTGCTTTTGTGGTATATGGAATCATCTGCCTCAAGGGGCTCCCTACCTCTCCTTAATACTGCAGAGATGAGAGTTACAGGGTAGGAAACTCAGTCGGATGTGACCAAAGGCTTTCCTTGTCAGCATATAGAGTATCCGGCTAGGACTATATCCCTTTTCTTGTCATGCAAAGTAATATGAAGCCGAGTCCTACTCTATTTCTAATTGTAGGGACCGGCCCACCTTCTGTCTGAGTGGCCGTAATTGACTTCCTTGAGGTACCCGGGGCCCATGGCCTCCACACTGCTGATCTAGGCTTGGAGGAGGCTGTGCTGACACCGTGCAGCACGTACCTGAGATCCTCGGTGGCGGTGGTGGAAGGGAGGCAACGACGCTGGTGGAGGAAGGGAGGCGGCACCGGCAGACGCGTCTAGAGGTAGCAGCTCCGGTGGATGGTCTAGAGGCGGTGTCGCTTGTGGAGGAAGGGAGGCAGCAGCGGTGGTGGGGAATGGAGGCGGCAGCGCTGGCATTCACAGAGAGGAGTCATCGAGGACGAGGCGGCGCTCGCGAGTCGCATGGGTGGGGGATTTCCATGGGTTAGCGCAGTGGAACAAATTCCCTAGGGTTTGGAGGGTATTGTGCCGGGAAACCCACCTTCCCGGGCTGAGCCAATTTCATCCTTGATCAACCCAGGGATTTCTCCCCCTCGTGGTGGGCTTCCCCTTCGAGGCCGGGAAATAGGGCAGGATCTCGACCTTTTACCCGTGAGCCAAACGAGGCCTCATGGGGTCCAACCATGTAGAAGAGCAGACGCCACCAACCACTGCTCCTCGTGGGGTCCAGCCGGGCAGAGGAGCAGTCGAGTATAAGGCCATGTTCTTAGCTTGTGGCTGCTGTCTTGATGTGGGTACGCTTTTTAAACTGCTAAATGTTATGTTTTTTGCAAAACTTTTCTGAATAGAAGTTGCTTTAAATAATCAAATAAATCTATTTTTCAAGTTCATAATACTTAATACTTAATTAATCATGTTCTAATAACATGTCTTATTTCACGTGTGGTTGTTAAGCCTCAGCCTAGCAGCCATTCCGAATAGTGCCTAAGGCCATTCACGTGAGATGGGACACTCTGAAGTTACTAGCTCCATAGTGCAGGCCACTCTCTATTACTTTTTATGTTCCAGCCCTTGATTATTTGTGTGTCAGCCCTTGTAGTATTTTTATTAGCAAATCAATTAGAATTTTTACATTTTGACCCTATAACAATAAAAAGAAATTACATATGTACCCCTAAACCCTGGCAGACCCACATGTTAGCCAGTCTCTCTCTCTTTTTCCTTCTCTCCTCCTTTCTCTCCCTTCCTCGAGCAGATCGGGCAGACCTCTCTGCCACTGGCCCTCACTCTTGCCAACATCTGTTCCCCTCCACTCTCCTCTCCTCCTCACTCTTGTCAACAGATCGAAGACAATGGCGGAGGACACGAATTGAAGGCGACGGCGGCGTTGGCCAAAGAGGGAGGAGCTCGGGCCTCCCTCTTTGGCCAACGTCATCATCTCCCCACTCTCCATCGGCTCAGGCCTGCAACGCCGATGCCGATGAGCTACTTCGTTGGCGCAAATCAACAACGTGCAGCCATGGAGACCGTCAATCCGCGACGTGCCCTTCTAGATCAAGCATGGAAGGAGCTTGGCGGGGCAGCACAGAAGAGGGGTCGCAGGGGCTCGGCGGAGCGACATGCGTGGCTTCAGTGGCAGATCTGCAGGGGCTGGGGGATCAGCTCGGAGGCGGCGAATCGAAGCAGCTCCTCTTCTCCTCCCTCGTCAGCAAGCACATATCAAGGCCATGAGCTCGGCAGCATCCATGGTGGTAGGCCCCTTTTCTCTCTCCCTCCGCCGCGCCGTGCCATGCTTTCTTCTGGCAGCCGCTGCTCGAAAGGAGGGGAGTGGGAGGGGTGGGGCCATGGGGGGACCTCGTCGTGGGGACATAGGATGGGGCCATGGCTCCACAGCACAGTCGTGCAAGCATGGCCCGACATCGGGTGTCCTCGTTTGCAGCGGGACACCCGTGCTGTCCATGATGTGGGAACCAAGGCTCTCCATGTTCTCCATGTTGCTGGCGTGGGACAGCCGGGCGCTATATCACCTGTTGTCACCTGTTCCCCGAGCACAGGAGATAAAATGGGCCCATCATGGGTGTCGTGTACTCCCCTTGTGCTTGGGAAGAAGCTAAAGAATGAGAAGAGCATGAAACCACGACGATGTTCAAGCGGCCATCAATCGGAGAAGTGCTTTTCAGGTCCTGCTCAGGGGCTTGAGCCTAGCCCTTGTCTAGGACCGCCCCCCGCGGGTGGCCCCAAGAACAACCCGTGGGCCACGTAGGACTGTAGGGTAGAGCTCGGGGGATGAACAGCGCCCCCAAGGACCTACGGGCTACGTGGGCCTACATGGTAGAGCTCGGGGGCAGTACAACTACTGGCGCATTTAATGCGTCGAGACGACGCGTGCAACTATGCCTTGTCCTTTGCGCACTACTCCAAGGAGGGGCGATGTGACATATATCAACCCGCCAGGGCGTGCGACGTGGTAGATGGGTCAAGCCATGTCGCCTATCAACCCAAGCACTGTGCAGGCTGTCAGGAGGCGTGGGCTGTCAGACAACTTGACTCCTGACGGCATGCTAGCTTTTCCTACTTTTTGCCTATTCCACCTAGGCACCGATAGGTGGGACCGTGGAACAGTAATGATGACCACAGTTTTCTCCACCAGGGCGCTCCCATGTGAGAGTGGGTGGCATCCTGTGCATGTGGCGGACGGCCAGGGCACGTGGCAGGCGGCCACGGCCTCCTCCTGGACCTACTCCATGGGGCCTAGCTTGGAAGCTTGCAAGGCCCATTGGAGAGGGACGACCAACACTGTTCAGCACGCTCGATAGAGCGTGCCAATCTTGTACCCTACCATAACCTAGCTGTAATTTGGTAAATCTAGGGCGTAAGTTTCCACGCCCACCTCTCTGGTTCAGCCACTGTGGTACCACCCGTGTTCTATAAGGGTAGGAACAAGGCCATGAGGAGGAGGATCGAACTCTGGTTCATTCACAACCAACACTCTAAACATAACACACAACACACAGGAGTAGGGTATTATGCCACCATGCGGCACAAACCTGTCTAACTCCCTTGTGCCTATCATTTTCCATTTCCTGAGTAGGCTCAAGAACTGCACCCCCCTCCCCCCCTTAGCCAAACCTCAAGCGGGTCTGTCTACATCCCTGCCTTCGGCATCCATTAGCCAACACATGCCCTCACGAAGGTACGAGCGTCCTCGCGGTGCACGACTGACGCCGACGTGACTCAGAATTTCCGTGCTAGCACGTTAAGACCACATGCCATGTCACTCCACTGTGAATGGCCTAACAGATCTTGTTTGCTTAACGCAAGTAAAGTTTTTATCGATAGGAGGCAGGATCGAGAATAGTATGTAGCGGTAAATTTTTTATGAGGCTAGTAGGCCGGGAGGAGGGCGAGATTGCGAGAAGAGGGTGTCACAGCCTTAGATTTAATTTTAGGTAATTAGTGTTATGCCCTATTGTCATTAGAGTGCACAATTTAAATTTTGCATTGTCACTTCTTGCAAGATAGGTTTGCAATATTTTGAACCCTCAATAATTAAACCCTAAATCGGCAAAAACAAAACACTACTAAAAAGTGTATCAAATTTAACAGAAGTGTATATGGGAGATAATTTATTCAAATATTAGTTTATTTATCATGAATTAATATAATTTTTCCAGAATTTATTTCAATAGTTTAGACCCCTTAAAAATTCAAACAACTTTCAGCCTAGGTCCTTTTATTTGAATTTCTGTGAGCAAACCATTTTGAATTTTTGTGTGAAACTTTCAAAAATGGAACCTAGGTAGTCTGGGCTAGCTACACAAAAATCACCATATTTTGAACACCAGTTTTGCTTACTCAAATTGATTTTTAAAGTGATAGGAAGAGAAAAATTCTGATAAATCCTAAAAATAGTTCAAAATCAGAGTTCCTCTCTCAAATATCACTGCCCAGTGGGATCCACAAGACCCTGGTCCACTTGTAAGCCTCACTGCAGCATGGGGCAGTATGTTTCACCTAATTTTCTACCCACACTTCTCTCTTCTCCATAGGAACTAACTACAAGGGCCCACTAGTCATGGACCAAACCTATCCAAAAGTGTGTAGAACAATGTTGTCTTACATGTGGGACCCACCCTAGACACCGTGGAACTGAAGAAACTAAGCATTTGCATGTCAAACGTGTCAGCACCTCCTCCTTCTTCCCCCCTCAGTATACAGAGCACCCTGGACAGCTTAGCACTTGGAGACCTCGGCCATTTCGCCTCAAACTTCACCAGTAGTATCTCTCTCCCTTCCTCTCCACGTTCCCATCGAGAAAACCAAGAAAATCTCCAAGGATCACCGGTGGCAAACTCACCTTCCTCACTGCCGATGGTGTTTGATTGAGCCCGAGCTAGCTCCGGTGAGCTCCATCCTTTCTCGACTCCAGGAACGTGATCTACAAGTATTAACCATTCCATTTTTGTACTCGGCGGCCCTAGGTTCGCTGGTCGAAGTTGCTGTGCCGCCGCCGTCCCTGCTCTCTGCCCTGCAGAACTGCCGCTGCCGCCGTGGTATTGTAACTGTTCCGGCCGATCTAGGACACAGCTAGCCTAGCCTTTGCACCAGCATCGTTGCCTCACCTCCAGGAGCCTGCCGACCAGAGGAATCGAGCTGGGAAGCCCTGAGCCTCGAGATCCATTGTCGTCTTCCCCAGCGCCGATCTGTGTCGCCGCCGTCGAGTTCCTTCTCTCTGGTAGGCCTCGGTCGGATTCTTGGCTCACGAACCATCCTTGTGGAGTCTCTAACCTGCTAGACGCCTCACCCCGACTGCAGGCCGACTGGAGCGAGCTACCGCCATGGAACCGAGGGACCTCACCGCCGCCGAGCAGTCTCCGACGTTTCTGCCACTGCTCAGACCTCGCCGACTGCTTCAGACCCCGCGGTGAGGACTCAGACATCTAGTAGACACACATCCATGCTTTGGCTTGGCCAGTTGAAGCCCGTAGGGCGATTTGCCTCATCGACCTGAACCACCCCGCCACTTACGAAGCCACCATGCCTAGCTCCGGCCATCGTCGGCCACAAGACCACCACCGACAGCTTCGCCTTGGTCTCCTCTGTCTTTCTTCTGTTGGCCGCAACCCAAGCCGAACCGCCGTTTGCCGCCGGCGCCGGCAAACAGAGTCGGCATCCTAGTCTACCTCGCTCTGCCCTGCTCTGTCTCACTGCCGTGTGGGCCGGGCTGAGGAAATAAGAAAAGAAAAGAAAAGATGAACTGATTTATTTTCCAACAGAAAAATAGCCAACCTTTGAAAATCCATAACTATATCATTTTAACTCCTTTTTGAGTGAACCAAATTTTGTTGGATTCAGTAAAACATGTACTTTATTTCTGTAAAGTAAAATATGACCAACACAGTATGGGAAATCTCCTCTAAAAATTTGTATAATGAATGTATATTTTTGCATAAAGAAAATGTAAAAACTTGGTGAATTCACCCTAAATATAAAATACAGTAAACCCAGGTACAGAAGCCTCACCAAGCCCTGTTCTTTTTCTGTAAATATGACACTTTGTGTATGTTAATCATATACTAGGGTAAAATGACATAAATGGAAAATGGAGTTTATATTTTTGCAAGGTGCATAAAATCTTCTTTCTATTTCCAAAAATAAATTGGACCTAGGATCAGTAGGCTCCTCTTGGCATGTTTGTCACTTCAGTAAAGTTTTATAATACTTTTATATACTAAAATATATTTCAATAATCACTAATGTATAGGGACTTCATAATTTATAATAAATTGATTATAAATCCAAATTGAGTAAACTCAACTTTGTTAGAACCAGTAGGTTATGCTCTTTTATATAAAAATACATGCCTTCTTAAGATCTTAATAGAAAATGTCAGTCAAATATAATAACTTAAGCTTACAATATAAATAACTACAAAACTGCCATTTTCAGCCTTTTTATCTTGTTATTTTTGTAACTCATAAACCGTAAAAGTTTTCAAAATAATTCTTTCACTAAAATTCACTTTAAAATGTTAAATATCTACTGTATTTACCTCATAATTATTTGATCATTTTTGCATAGACATATTTAATTAATCCTTATTTGCATATTCGCTTTTTTATCGGTAGATTCAGATGATTCGAAGTACGTGGAGCAAGAACCTGAGGTTGAGTGTGAACCATCGCAGCAGCAAGGCAAGCACCTAAGCATATTGAACCTATGTCTTCAATAAATTGATTTGTTTGCAAAAACAATATCTATATGCATGTTTCGGTCTATTTAAAACGGGAAAACGGGTAGAGTCAATATTGCCCAATTGTATGCATTTTCATTCCTTGGTTGTTGTTTCCATATTTTTACCTCGTCACCCCTGGTTAAGGACTTTGGGATACTTTTATTTTATCGAATGCTTAGCCATGCTTAGTTCTAGACATAGAAAAATCTGATAGATGGAGCTATCGGTTCAAAACTAGATTAATACGAATGGATGGGTTAAAATCTGAAAAGAATAACCTCTGATTTATAATTGAGAATATGTTTGACTTGGACGGATGATAGGGCGATTACGCGATGGTGTTTCCCCGATGCATGTAGCTCCGTCTAGGTCGTTAAGGACCAAACATGTTGACGTCTATTCAAGCACCCTATGTAATTCCACACGCTAGGAGTGGGACAGCTTAACTTAGTAGCACGGGAGGTTGTGGCCATCTACGCCCGTCGTCAGTCGTGAGGATGGTCTTTCCTTTGGAGGGCCTCGTGCGTGCCTGGTTTTGGCCGGAGGTGCCTCCCACGACGGTGAGACCGCCTTAGTCACCTGTGTGTGTGGCTAAGTTGTCGGGGGCCCAGATGTGGTTTAGGTGGTTGGAGCTAAGCGTGGGAAAGGTTTTGTTGTGACCTCTAGTCCACATTCAATGTGTAGAGTGTGGGTACTGACGGGTACGGATCAAACTAGAGTGTAGCCGTTTGGCTTCTATCACATCGTGTGGGTAAAGATGTACACCTCTGATGAGAGTAAGAACTATTCGAATAGACGAGTCAACGGTTATAGGACAACCGCTTGATGTGTTAGTCAGTCTATGTTAGCATCCAACTTGGGATATGTGGTTATGGGATTGTGTGGTTATATCATGACTTAGGACAGTCATGGATGGATGGGTTTATATAAAAGGCTTTGGTATTAAATATGACTTGGTTTTAGTCATGAAAGATGGTATGCTTGTGTAGCATATTTATTTGGGCAATGGTGGCCCATTGTTGATGTTAGAGCATGGGATTGTGCTCATTTTTCACCTCTTTTTCAGAAAATCTTGCTTACTGTCATAAAAATTTCAGATTGCTATATTTCGCAATTGCTTATAGTTTCAAGGTACTATTTTGCTCAATAAACTTGGCATTATGCAAAACCAGAGCAACATATCCATAGTCCTTGATGTAGAGACCAGCATTGCTCCTTTGTACTATTAATATTGTGTAAGTTTAGCTGAGTACCATTCATACTCACGCTGCATATTTTCAGGTGAGGATAGTGACGACGTTGATGTGGTCTACTATTATCCCGCCGAGAGTGGCAAGGATAATGCGTAGTTGGAGTTAAGCTCTGCCCCAGTCGGTTGCCTTGTGGGTTTGGTATGGCACCACTGGTTTTATCTTTTATGTCTACTTTTCCGCTGCTATCTTTTGTGCTACTCTGTGATGAAGTAGGGTGTGTGAACCCTCTATATAATATATATAACACTGCTGCACTTTTATCCATATTTAGAGTACTTGTGATGTTTATCAATTGCTTGCGATGAAAGTGTGAGGCTAGTCGCTTTCCTGGGGACTAACCGAACATGAGTATGGGTTGTGTATAATTGAGATGGTTGGGGGATAGCTATTGTGGTTCGAGTCCTCTGGGGTACGTATTGTGTTTGGTCGCCACCATCGAGTGGTTTGACGGGCGTATGACGGGGAGGACTGGCAAGCTATGCTTATGATTATCTCTTTTGTACACTTCTCGGCATTTCGGTTATTATATTGGAAGGGGTCAACCGTGATCATGGACACATTGAGGTCGAGTGGCTATTATGCGTGTATGGATCCCACTCGTCCAACAGTATGTGGTGGTTGTGTTGGGCACTGGACAATATAATACTCGGGGTGTCCACAGAGGGCATGCGGGTGAGTGGAACCAAAAAAGCATTGTTTAGCACAACCATGTTATTCTAACTTTTTTTTTTGAAATACTTGTCATTTTCACATTTCCAAAGCACTTTTGACTACAATCTTTCCTCTCTACCCCTCATCAATGCATCCACACCTCTCCACACCTTTAGCTCAAATGAGTACTAGTACTGCTGTATTTAATAGGGGTAGCTTGGTAATTTATCTAGCTCTATATTTTGCTGAAAATTGCTAGAATGACATGTAATTTGAAACGAAGGGAGTACTATGGAGGCCATGGGCCCCGGGTACCTCATGAGAAGCATATGGGCCACTCAGATAGAGGATGGGCTTAACCTTGTAATTAGGGATACAATAGGACTCGGCATACATTACCTTGCATGACAAGGAAAGGATATAGTCCTACTCGAGCACGTTGTATTCCTAGAAGAAAATCCCTTGGTCAGAGTCTGACTGGGATTCTTACTCTGTAACCCTGTCCTCCAGTATATAAGGGGAGACAGGGCGCCCCCTGAGGGCAGAAGTAGAGAAGAACTCATAGAATCTCACCAGAGAAACCTTAAAGGCAATACACCACAACTGGACTTAGGGTATTACCTCATCTCGAGGGCCTGAACTAGTATAAATTGTTTCGTGTTCCTTTGCAGTCCATCAAGTTTAGATCTCACGAATAGCCACATATTCTTATTGCCAGTATAAAACATCGACAGTTGGTGTGCCAGGTAGGGGCATCGGCGAGATCATCTTCAACAAGCCTGATGGATTCAACCACTAGAGTCGACAGCATCAATTTCTCCCTCGAGGAAACAATCACCTTCAGGAGCCTCAACTTCGTCGCCGACAAGTTCAACAACCTCACCCTATCTGACTCAGATCCAATCTGATCGGCCAGGGACCAAGCCGACTCTGTGCCGGTCGGCCCATGTAACGCTGTAGCAATCCTTGTCGACATGCTATGGCAATCTTCAACATGCCTGGTGTGGAGGCCATGGGCCCCGGGTACCTCATTACCAGTACATGGGCCACTCGGATAGAGGATGGGCCGGACCATGTAATTAGAGATAAGATAGCACCCAGCAGGCTGTACCTTGTATAATAAGGAAACATAGTCTTAGTCGGATAGGATTCTATCTCTAAGAAGGAAATCCCTTGGTTGTATCCGACTGGGATCCTTATCATGTACTCCTGTCCCCAAGTATATAAAGGGAGGCAGGGCGCCTTTCAGAGCAAGAACAACCAGATCATCGGTCTACATACACCTCAGAGGAATAACACCTCAACTGGACGTAGGGTATTACCTCACCTTGAGGGCCTGAACCAGTATAATTCTCTTGTGTTCCTCTGCAGTCCACCGAATTCACTCTCGCCGAGTAGCCCCATAGTCTTATTGCCGGTGCAAAGCATTGACAGTTGGCACGCCAGGTAGGGGCCTCTGGCGAATTTTTCATCTGAAGATTCGATGGATTCAATCAACGGAGTCGACAGCAACAAGTTCTTCCCCGGAGACGCAATTACCTTCGGGAGCTTAGACTTCATCGCCAATCAACTCGGCGATCTCACCTTGGTTGAGGCAGATCCAATCTTGCCGACCGAGGAACCAGCTGATGTTGCGCCAGTCGGCACCCAGGACACCGCCATCCTCTTCGACGATTTTCTGCATCAGTCCTTTACATCGCCGAGCATCGGGACAACCCTCTCCTTCGGCGTCCGACTTGCGCTAGGCCTTGAGCCAGCCTGGGTTGGGCCGAGAAGGGGAGAGGTCGTTAATCTCCCTCACAGCTCCGGCGACGCTGCACATCAAAATCCCGCGCAGCAGACCCGATCCCTAGCAGTTCAGTTTGGACACGGCCAAGCGCCGTTTCAGATTGGATCTAGAGAGGTCAGAGTCGTTCTCACTCCGATAAATTACTCGGAGTCCGACACTAAGTCGGATAGCGGTTCAAGCACCAGCTCGGACTTCAATTAGGCAAGCTTCCCCCTCTCCCGCGAGATCTTCATGGCATCAACACCACCCTCCGAGGTACACCGACTACAAGAGGAGCGACAAGAGGAGGCGCGCCGATTACAACAAGAGGAGGCCAATCGCGAAGCCCGCAACAATGAGCTGCGCCAGGCTGGGCGAGTCGCTCAGCAACAGATCCTCCAAACCAAGATTGGCGACCACGACGTCTTTGTCACGCCACAACAGAACGTTGTGGCCGCAGCGACTCTGCTGGACACACTCCAGCTCGGGGCCGATCACCAGGCCACCCCGACTATCGCCAAAATCAAGGCAATGATCACAGCTGCTGCCTGTCAGCAGCAACAGCAGTCGGGCGACATTGCCATACCGACCAATAGGTCGGGCTCTCCGGCGGCAGGCTCACCTGCATCAGCACGACGCTGGGCGGCCGGCTCCAGTCAGCAACGCGAAGAGTCCTGGCAAACAATGCTCGGCAATACCAATAATGACAACCGGCGGCGTTGCCAGTACGATCGCCGACCCAATCAGGACCTCCGAGTTCGACTGCACCGAGACCTTTATCACACCATAAACGCCCGACGCGAAGAACGTGAAGAAGATGAACGCCGCCGACTGGAAGACGAAAACGAGCACTTCGGCATCCACCACGAGCGACTACATCGCCAAGATCGGAGTCGGAGCCCTCACGAAGACGAAGGCATCCCAGCCTTCACTTGGGAGCTACAGGACATCTTGTGGCCGACTGGCTTTAAGCCCACCGGGATCGAAAAGTACGACGGCAAGACAAACCCAGAGTCCTGGCTTACCGTTTACACCCTGGCAGTTCGAGCTGCTGGGGGCGACAGCAGAGTCATGGCTAACTACCTCCCAGTCGCGCTAGCCGACTCGGCAAGGACATGGCTGACAGGCCTCCCGAGGCGGTCGATCGGTTCCTGGGGACAACTCAGGGAGCAGTTCATAGCTAATTTCCAGGGGACCTACGACAGACCCGCTTCGGAGCATGATCTTTATCAACTGCACCAGAAGAAAAACGAGTCTTTGCGCGAATTCATCAAAAGGTTTTTTGAGAAGCGCAACCAAATCCCAACTGTCAAGGATGAAGCCGTCATCGCCGCCTTTCGCAAAGGGGTAAAAGACGCTCCGCTTATTGCAAAATTCACTCGGAAGCCACCATCCACAGTCCGGGCGCTCTTCGACATGGCCAATAAATACGCCGACTCGGCCGAAGTGGTCGCCGAGGTCCTCGACGAGAAGAAGGAGCCCCGATAGAAAGAACAGAAGGCGAAAGCCGACAACGAGCCGTCTCAAAATAAGTCCGGCAGCCGTAAACGGAAGTCGGACAATGAGGTGGCCAACATGGAGCGCAGCCGGTCGTGGCCCCAGCGGAACAACGACTACCAGAAAGTCATGAGCGGGCCATGCCCCTTTCACCCCAAGGGAAAGCACGCGGCCAAAGACTGCTATATGCTCAAAAAGTTTGCCTCCGAGCAGACTTCATCGTCTGGTGCCGACAAGGACAAAGAAAAGCCAGACTCGGGTCCGGCTGACGACTTCCAAGATCCTCAAGCTGAGCTCAACCATATCTTCGGGGGACCACTCGCATACGAGTGCAAGCGCAAACAGAAGCTTTTAGCGCGCGACATCAACACGGTCTCCACGGCCGACACCCCCCAATACCTGCGCTGGTTAGAGATGGCCATCACCTTCAATCGCGCAGATCACCCAGATCGGGTTTCCCACCCAGGACGCTATCCACTCGTCCTGGACCCGGTCGTCAGAAACATTAGGCTGAAGAAAACCCTCATCGACGAAGGCAGCGCGCTCAATATCCTGTTCGCCAAGACTTTGGATGAGATGAAAATTCCTCGTTCAGAACTACAGCCAAGCACTGCGCCCTTCCACGGGATAATTCCCTGCCTGTCATCAACTCCACTCGGGCAGATAACTTTGTCGGTAACCTTCGGCACGCGGGATAATTTCCGCACAGAAACTGTTTGCTTCGAGGTCGCCGACTTCGAGACTACGTACGACGCGATACTCGGACGACCGGCACTTGCCAAATTTATGGCGATACCGCACTATACATACATGGTGCTGAAGATGCCTGGACCAGCAGGAGTCCTCTCCCTCCGCAGCGACGTCAAGCAAGCCTTCACCTGCGACAAGGACAGCTGCGAACTGGCTCAATCATAAGAGGCGGCAGTCGGGCGCGACAACATTCGGCAAGCCGTCACAACAGAAGTCGAGCAAGATCAAGTTCCGGCGAAAAAAGCAGCGAAGTCGGGAATTTCAGCGGACTCTGACACGAAGAAGATCCCCCTGGACCCTTCCGACCCCTCCAAGACTGCTCTAGTCGGGACCGGACTCGACCCCAAATAGGAAGACGCGCTCGTCACCTTCCTCCAAGCCAACAAGGATATCTTCGCGTGGAAACCGTCCAACATGCCGAGCATACCAAGGGAGGTGATCGAGCACGCCCTAAACGTGAAGACAGACACCAAGCCAGTCAAGCAACGGCTGCGGTGCTTCGCTCAAGACCGCAAAGATGCTATCCGGGAGGAAATTACCAAACTCCTCGCAACCGGGTTCATCAAAGAGGTCTACCACCCGGACTGGCTGGCAAACCCAGTTCTGGTCTGGAAGAAAAACGGTAAATGGCGCATGTGCGTCGACTACACCGACCTCAACAAAGCGTGCCCCAAGGACCCATTTGGTCTTCCTCGGATAGATCAGGTGGTTGACTCCACGGCAGGGTGCGACCTACTCAGTTTTCTCGACTGCTACTCGGGATACCATCAAACCAGCCTGAGGGAAGAAGACTGCTTGAAGACATCTTTCATCACACCGTTTGGAGCGTACTGCTATATCACAATGCCGTTCGGTCTGAAGAACGCGGGCGCAACCTATCAAAGGGCTATTCAGCGGTGTCTGCACACTCAGATCAGGCGCAATGTGGAAGCCTACGTCGACGATGTGGTGGTCAAGACCAAGTCCAAAGAAGACCTCATCGCTGACTTGGAAGAGACCTTCCAAAACCTTCGAAGATTCAAGATGAAGTTGAACCCAGAAAAATACGCCTTCGGTGTGCCATCCGGAAAGTTACTCGGCTTCATCGTCTCGCACCGCGGCATCGAGGCCAACCCGGAGAAAGTCAACGCCATCACGCACATGGCACCCCCGACTAACCTCAAAGACGTCCAGAAGCTGACAGGCTGCATGGCGACACTCAGCCGATTTATCTCCTGACTGGGTGAACGGGGCATGCCCTTCTTCAAGCTACTCAAAAAGACCGACAATTTCCAATGGACTCCGGAAGCCCAGCAAGCCTTCGAAGATTTCAAACAATTCCTCACATCACCCCCCGTGTTGGTGTCACCTCTGCCCCAGGAACCGTTAATGCTATATCTGGCGGCGACAACACAGGTAGTCAGCACGGTGCTGGTGGTTGAGCGACCCGAACAGGGTCATATTCAAAAAATACAACGGCCAGTCTACTTCGTTAGCGAGGTCCTTGCCGACTCCCAGACGAGATATCCGCAGATCCAGAAGCTGCTATATGGCCTACTTATCACAGCCCGGAAGCTAGTGCATTATTTCCAAGCACACCAAGTCACGGTGGTCACAGCATTTCCACTCGGGGATGTCCTTCATAATCGCGAGGCCACCGGCCGAATCGCTAAATGGGCACTCGAGATGATGGCTTTCGACATCACCTTTCAGCCACGGACAGCTATCAAGTCTCAAGCTCTAGCCGACTTCGTGGCCGAGTGGACATAAGTCCAACTGCCTACACCAACAGCAAAGCTAGAGTACTGGACAATGTACTTCGACGGTTCTCTACGGATCAGTGGCGCCGGGGCCGGAGTCATATTGACGTCCCCCACTGGCGAAAAACTGAAGTACGTTCTACAAATCCACTTCCCGGCTTCCCACAACGTCGCCGAGTACGAGGCACTTGTTCACGGGCTCCGTATCGCTATATCACTCGGCATACGTCGACTGGTTGTGCGCGGAGATTCTCAACTAGTGGTAAACCAAGTCATGAAGGACTGGACCTGTCTCGACGATACCATGGCGGCATACTGTCAGGAGGTCCGCAAGCTGGAAAACAAGTTCGACGGGCTGGAAATCACACATGTCCTGCGCCAATACAACGACGCAGCAGACGAGCTGGCAAACATGGGATCCTTGTGAGAAGCAGTTCCAACCGGAATCTTTGTCGAGCAACTTATGGAGCCATCAGTCAAGAAGAAACTGGCACCGGAGCAGTCGGGAGGCGAGCCTACCCCGACCACAAATAAGGTGCTGCACATATGTCAAGACTGGAGGACTCCTGTTGTCAAATTTCTCACGAATGACGAACTCCCAGAAGATCGCAGTCAAGCTGAGCAGATAAAGCGTCGAAGTAAAAGCTTCCTGCTAGTCGGGGAAGACCTGTACCGAAGGAGTGCATCCGGTGTCCTCATGCGCTGCGTCACCACCGAGGAAGGCAAGCAGATCCTGCATTCGATCCACTTGGGCATATGTGGCAACCACGCCGCATCCAGGACGTTAGTCGGAAAGGCTTACCGGCAGGGATTTTTCTGGCCCACAGCAGTAACAGACGCCAAAGATATCGTTCACAAGTGCGAGGATTGCCAGTTCTACGCAAGACAAACAAATCTTCCAGCCCAGGAACTCCAAACCATCCCCATTTCCTGGCCATTTGCAGTATGGGGGCTCGACATGGTCAGGCCTTTTAAGAAAGCGCCAGGAGGGTTCACACATTTATTCGTCGCGGTGGACAAGTTCACCAAGTGGATTGAGGCTAAACCCGTTGCAACAATTACAGCGGCACGAGCAAAGGACTTCATCATGAGTATACTATACTGGTTCGGAGTTCCTAACCGCATCATCACCGACAACGGTACTCAGTTCGCGGCAGGCGTATTCCAAGATTTCTGCGACGACTTCGGCATCAAGATCTGCTATGCATCTGTGGCACACCCGCGGAGCAACGGGCAGGTTGAACGAGCCAATGGCATGGTCTTACAAGGCATCAAGGCCAGGATATTTGACCGACTACAACCATACGCGGGCCAGTGGGTACAAGAACTCCCATCCGTTCTCTGGTCTCTCAAAACCACGGTTAGTCGGGCGACAGGGCAATCCCCTTTCTTTCTGGTCTACGGTGCCAAGGCTATGCTACCTACCGAGTTACAGTTCGGCTCCCCACGAGTCCGGGCCTACTCAGAAGATGACTCCAACAATACCCGACTGGTCAAACTAGATTAGCTGGAAGAAGCAAGAGACACCGCAACTATCCAGTCGGCAAGGTATCTTCAAGGCCTACGTCGCTACCACAATCGCAATGTCCGTGGCCACGCCTTTTTGGTCGGGGATCTCATTCTGAGGAAAATACAAACCACCAAAGACAGGCATAAATTATCCCCAATCTGGGAAGGGCCGTTCATTATAGCCGAGGTCACGCAGCCAGGCGCCTACCGACTGAAGACCGAAGACGGCGTTCTCTTCAACAACTCATGGAACATAGAACAACTACGTCCTTTCTATACCTGAGTTCTATAATTTTCATGTGTATAGTTCTTCTGACTCACTACGCCGCTTGTATCAACCGAGTAGTGAGTCAGGGGCTGCATGTATATATGTGCGTTGTCAATAACATACGAGCTTATTTCACTTCGGTTACGAAGCCTTACTATGACTGTCACGTTTGCCCGAGTACAGCCTCTTACTTCGAACGTTTTTATTAAGTTCTGACAGACTAACTCGGTGCATACTACACGGTCAAGTAAAGCTAATGACAACTGAATAATAAGCTTGGCGGCATTGCACACATATTTACACATGCTTTCTTACACAAATTCATATATCCTGACTACACGACATATGGCCCTCACAGACCCAGGTCTCGGGTAATTATTTCTGTAGTCGGCTTCGCCCGGGCGATCAGCTCCAGCGCCTCCTCTGGTGTTATCTCTTCGGCAAACCCCTCCCCGATGGCTTCAATATCCGCCCTAGGGTATATGGATTTGGTCATCGCCAGGGTCTGGGCCACGCCGGCGACAACACGCTCATCCGAGTACCTTTTCAAGGCACTTGGAGCATCCTCGAGACGCCCCACTATCTGAGGGATTCTGCTGCAGCTGGTTCCCACTGGGCGGGGATCTATGAGGTCAAGGAGCCCTTTCACGGACCCGATGAGGGCCTCCCGTGACTCCCTGATCAACCTTATCTCCTCCGTGTAGAACTGATACTGGGCCCGGACGTTGGTTCTCATGTCTGCCTAGGTCAGCCGGCAAGTAAGCTTGTCAAATTTGGCTACACACAGGATAACTAATGGATTGGCTAAGATCACAGTCAGGTTGAGGACTTACTTTCGTAGTCGGCCTCCCACCCGGCCACGGTCTTCTCTAGTTCAGCCTTCTCCTTACCGAGCTTGACGACGGCCTTCTCCAACTCGGACTTCTCCCGGTCAAGCTCGGTGTTGGCCTTTGTCAGGTCGGCCTTGACCTTCTCAAGCTCGGCCTTGGCTTCTTTGGCCTCCTTCAGCTGTGATTCCCTCTCTGTTCGGGTCTTTAACTCCGCTTCGAGGTCTGCACCACAGATTAGCCAAGAGCTCAACCGTGCAGTCGTGACACAACTGGGCAGTCGGGAACAACGCAGCTGGATGAATACATCAACGGTTCAGTTGGGAAGATATACTCAAGGACCTTACCTCTGATCTTTCCGGCTAGGGCCCATGTCTCCGCCCTGAGCTGATCGACGCCACTCTTCAGCCAGGCCTCCCTCCCCACATGACGCGCCTCCATCTCGGCTTTCAACGCCCGAAGCTGCTCCAATTCTGCGAGGTGGGGAGCTACCTCGACCAAGATCTCCGTCATCGCCTCATTGCGGTCAACAAGTTTCTGCTCAGGATAAAAGACGAATCAAGGATGGAGTCAGACATCAAAACACGAAGATTACCAGAGCTTTACTACAAGACTCATACCGCGACCCCCTGCGACCCGCTGATGGCGGCACAAAGCAGGCTCTCGCGCTCTCTCCTTGTAACGACTTCATCGAGCCTGAAGCTTTTTACAGTACCGTCGCGTGTTGTCCATGTGAAGGTCCGGGGCATCACATGTGGAGGAGCTTCGATCCGAGGCAGATGTGGGATCTCTGGCGGCGGCGGCAACGGCGACGACGACGGCGACGACCACAACGGCGATGGGGTCCTAGCCTCAGCGCCATCATCCTCCGCGACCTCCGGGACTGGCTCAGGGGCTCCGCCCGTGGCTTCCGCGACGAGCGGCACCTCGGGAGCTGGGGCCTCAGTCTCAGCAGCCACCTCCCGATCGGGCGGCGGCAGTGGCCCTATAGTCGGGGCCACCTCGATATCAGCGATCGGGTTGGCCGCCGGCTCAACAGGCGTGTTTGCGGCCGCTGGCTCGGCTGGGGCAGGCTCATCAAGTGGAGCGGTCGGGTCAATTTCCTTGAGATCAATATCGGCCTGCCTCCTGCACGATGAAACAAGACATCAAGACATTAATTCAACACACAAAGACTCCAGAAGACCCGGAGCAGCGCACCTCTTGGAGAACTTCAGCTTCTTGCTGGGTGACCTGCTCCCCAGTGGAGCGCTAGCTCCGGCAGTCGGCCCGGTCGGCGTCACAGTCGGCGGTGGCGCGTCAACCCGAGTCGGCCCCGACTCCGGTACAGTCGGCTCGGGTGCCTCCGCCCTGGTGGCGTTTGCTCCTGCCGGCCCCTTGCCGGCGCTACGACCGGACTCGACAGCGTCGGGCTCAAATTCACAGGTCTCAACCTGGGGCTCGATCGAATGGGCGTCGCGGCAGCGGCATCCTTTATTTTCAAGCTTCCGCTCACGGCGCACGCCGTCATGGCCCCCTCGCCCCGATATAAAATCGGTTTCTTCCCCGCTCTCTTGGAGTCGGGTTGGGCGGCGGAGAGACTTCTCGGCCTCTTCTTCGACGCGACGGCCGACAATGGACGGGAGTCTTCATCAAACTCCACGCACCACTACAAGAAGATCCACAAGGTACATCGTATGCTGTCGGAAACTCAGATATTTGAGCCCGCAGGCGTATGTTATGAAGGGAAGACGGATGTTACCTCGGTCCGGGGCCGGTTGTGCCTAAAAGACGCAATGCGTCTCTTCTTGTCTTCAGTTTCAATTACCCCACTGGAGAAGTATCCGAACAAGGTCTCTGTCACCTTCCGCTCGTCGGCCGACTCCCGACTAACTCGGTCAGGGTCATTTTTTCCTTGGTAGTCCCAGCCGAACGCGCTCCTCAGCTTCAGGGGCTGGAAGCGCTGAGTCAGGAACTGCTAGCTACCCAAGGACCAGTCAGGCCGGCTTTCTTGAAGTTATCCAGCTTTGCCAACAGCAGGTGCACTTGACCCATCTCCTCATAGGTCGGGTCCGCCGACCAATTCGGCGAAAACACCGGCGGCAAGCCGGTAAATGGCCGCAAGGAGGGTGCCAGATTTGCGCAATAGAACCACTCCTTGTGCTAGCCTTTTAAAGAGGATTTCAAGGGAAGATCGAGATACGACTTTTTCCTGTCACCCCTCAATTGAAGACCAGCCCCTCCGATTACACTGATGTTAGATTTGGAGGGCTGAGGCTTAATGTGGAACAGATGCCTGAAGAAGAAGAAATGGGGTTCCACACCCAAATAGCACTCACACAGAGTGACAAAAATAGAGATTTGAAGAATGGAGTTGGGGTTCAGGTGCACTAACTCCAGCCAATAGAAATCAAGGATGCGGCGGAAGAAATCAGAAGACGGAAGGCACAAGCCCCGATCGAAAAAAGAGGCGAAAACTACCGTTCCTCCAGGTTGGGGATTTGGGCTCGACTCATCCCTGGCCGGCCGCCAGCGAATCACTTCTTGGCTGGGCAACTTCAGCTCGCTTTCCAGCCGCTTCAGCTTCACCGAGCCGCAAACCGAAATCGGCCAAGAACCCCCTGGCGCACCCGCAAGATCCGATGCCTTTGGCATGACTGGAGGCGATGAGATTTGGGGAAAAACAAATCGGGGGCTTGGAGCAAACGAGGGGGATTGAAATCGCCCGAGTTCAGGTGGGGAATAGCAGCAGCTAACCCTAGCCGGGCGAGAGGCGAAAAGTTGGGCGCGAAGGTGGAAGATGAAGAGATTGGCTGATTTGGGGAAGACGACGGAATCTTTTTCTCTCTCCCCGTCTTTTTATAACCGATGCCGACTAAATGGGCTTGGGCCTACACAGTCCGCACTGGGCCAGCAAGATATGAGTTCCTACAGTAGCATGCTCCATGTGGGCCGCCTGCAGGCTGAGTTGAAATTATAGTGCTGGTGATGCTAACAGGAGCCGATGAGGTCTCGAGGATACATCCTTATAAGGGTTGCAAGATGATCTTCATTAAAATTGGAGATGCAGGTATCTTTCTTGAGAACACTTAACCACGCCATGGATTTGTTTTCATAAAGTGGTACTCGGCCTACATGCATGGCCATCGGTTGCCACGAGCAACGTTTTACCCGCTGACATGACGCGGAAGAGTCTAACTTTCGAGTAGTGCACTACTCGGGAGAGACTATAAATATCTTTTCCCGCTGACATGATGCAAAGGAGTCTAACTTTTGAGTGGGACGCCACTCGGAAAAGACTATAAACCCCTTTTTCCAGCTGACATGACGCTAAAGAGTCCCATATACGAGTAGCATCCTACTCGGCAAGACTATAAACTCATATTCCGACTGACATGAAGTCGAAGAGTCCTACATACGAGTAGTCTTCTACTCGGCAAGACTATAAAGTTTATTCCGGTTGACATGATACCGAAGAGTCACAAATACCCGTAGTAATCTACTCGGGAAAGACTTCCAGGTTAAAGATCTTTGACTTTATGTTTAATTGTCTTCACAATTAAGCACAAAGTCGGGGTCTACACCTAATAGGTGTGCCTATTCGGTGCACACTATTCATATATTTACATGAAGCCCTTCATAGCCTCGCTGCCGACTGACATAAAGCAGGACTCGGGAGAAGACTTACTCGGACAAAGAGTACTCGGGCGCGCCGCACTCGGGCAACCTTCACCGTGGAGGACGAGCACTCGGCATCAGCTGTGGCTCAACTATGAAGGTCTCAGGGGCTACTGTGGAGGCCATGGGCCCCGAGTACCTCATTACCAGTACATGGGCCACTCGGATAGAGGATGGGCCGGACCATGTAATTAGAGATAAGATAGCACCCGGTAGGCTGTACCTTGTATAATAAGGAAACATAGTCTTAGTCGGATAGGATTCTATCTCTAAGAAGGAAATCCCTTGGTCGTATCCGACTAGGATCCTTATCATATACCCCTGTCCCCTAGTATATAAAGGGAGGCAGGGCGCCTTTTAGAGCAAGAACAACCAGATCATCGGTCTACATACACCTCAGAGGAATAACACCTCAACTGGACGTAGGGTATTACCTCACCTTGAGGGCCTGAACCAGTATAATTCTCTTGTGTCCTCTGCAGTCCACCGAATTCACTCTCGCCGAGTAGCCCCATAGTCTTATTGCCGGTGCAAGGCATCGATACCTGGGTCTCGGGACAACTCTTTCTTTCGGTGTTCGACTCGGACTCGACCTCGAGCCAGCCAAGATCGGGTTAAGAAAAGAGAAGATCATCAATCTCCCGTTCGGACTTAGCCACGCCACGGATATCTTCAATCAGCATCCAATGCGGCAAACCCGATCTCCTGGAGTTCAACTCGGATACGGTCCAGAGCCGCTCGAGATTGGATCTAGGGAGGTCAGAGTTGTAATCACCCCCATCAACTACTCTGATTCCGACTTAAAGTCGGACAACAGTTCGGCAAGCTTCTCTCCACCACGCGAGGTCTTCATGGTGTCCAAGGGCTCGACTCCCACTCAAGAGGCACGCCGACTACGCGACCAACAAGAGGAGGAGGCCCGCCGACTACAAGAACAATAGGAGGAAGACGCAAGACGCCTACACGCCGAGCACGATGCTCACAACAATGATCTATGCAGGGTTGGGCGGACTGTTCAGCAGCAAATCCTCCAAACCCGAGTCGGCGACCACGACGTTTTCGTAAGGCCTCAACAGAACATCGTGGCTGCTGTAACTCTACTGGATACACTCCAGTTTGGGCCTGATCACTAGGCCACCCCAACGATAGCAAGGATAAAAGCCATGATCACCGCTGCTGCATGTCAGTAGCATCAACAGTCGGGCGACACTCTCATATCGACCAACAGGTCGGCTTCTCCAACGGCGGTCTCATCTGCCTCGACATGACGCCGAGCAGCCGGCTCCAGTCAACCACACCTGGAGTCACGCCACATATCACTCGGCAACCACAATAACGACCGGCAGCGCCGACATCAAGATGACCGTCGGGACAACCAGGATCTCTGAGGCCAACTACGACGTGATCTCTAGCCAAACATCAATGAACGGCACAACGAACACGAGGAAGACGAGCGTCACCGACTAGAAGAAAAGAATGAGCGCTTCGGCCTCTACCACGAGTGGTTTCACCGCCGTAGTCGGAGTCAGAGTCCTCATGAAGATGAAGGAGTACCGGCCTTCACCCAGGAGCTCCAACAAGTCGACTGGCCGTTAGGCTTCAAGCCGACTGGAATCAAAAAATACGACAGGAAGACCAACCCTGAGTCTTGGCTCATAGTCTACACTCTGGCGATTCGAGCAGCTGGAGGAGATCACAAATTGATGGCTAACTACCTCCTTGTCACTCTAGCTGACTCGGCGAGGACATGGCTAACAGGACTTCCCAAGCAGTCAATCGGCTCCTGGGGAGAACTCCGGGAACACTTCATCGCCAACTTCCAGGGAACTTACGAGAGGCCATCTTCCAAGTACGATCTGTATCAGTTGCACCAAAGGAAAAATGAGTCTCTTTGTGATTTCATCAAGAGGTTTTTCTAAGAAAAGGAGTTCAATCCCAATGATCAAGGACGAGGTCGTCATCGCCGCCTTCCGTAAGGGAGTCAGAGACACCCCGTTCATTGCCAAGCTTTGTCGATGTTTTACATCACCAATATGAATATGGGGCTACTCATTGGATCGAAACTCGGTGGATTGCAAAGGAACACGGGGAGGTTCGTACTGGTTCAGGCCCTCGATGTGAGGTAATACCCTACGTCTAGTTGAGGTGTATTGCTTTGAGGATGTATGTTCACTTCTATGAGCTTCTGCCCTCAGGGGGCGCCCTGCCTCCCCTTATATACTGGGGGACAGGGGTACAAGGTAGGAGTCTCAACTGAATTGCAGCCAAGGGATCTCCTCTTAGAGATATAACTTGCCTGACTAGGACTGTCAATTCCTTATTGTATAAGGCAAAGTCTGCCGGGTTCTACCATATCTCTAATTACAAGGCTAGGCCCATCCTCTGTCCGAGTGGCCCATATGCTTGTCATGAGGTACCCGGGGCCCATGGCCTCCACAACAGCTCCTGAGACCTTCATAGTTGAGTCACAGCTGATGCTGAGTGCTCATCCTCCACAGTGAAGTTTGCCCGAGTGCATTGATCCCGAGTACTCTTTGTCTGAGTGCTTCTTCTCCCAAGTCCTGCTTCATGTCAGCTAGCAGTGAGGCTATGAAGGGCTCCATGTAGAAGTATGAATAATGTGCGCCGAATAGGCACACCTATTAGGTGTAGCCCCCGACTTTGTGCTTAATTGTAAAACAATTAAACATAAAGTCAAAGATCTTTAACCTTGTAGCCTTTCCCGAGTAGTATACTACTGGTATATGAGACTCTTCAGTATCATATCAACCGGAAATATTTTATAGTCTTTCCCGAGTAGCATGTCACTCAGAAATTAGACTCTTTAGCTTCATGTTAGCTGGAAAAGGTGTTTATAGTCTTTCCCGAGTAGCGTCCCACTCGGAAGGTAGACTCTTTAGTGTCATGTCGGCTGGAAAAATATTTGCTCATGGCAAATGTTGGCCAAGCATGTAGGCCGAGTACCACTTTATGGATTTCAATCCAATATGTGGTCAGGTGTACTTGAGAGATACCTACATCCCCAATTTTAATGAAGACCAGCTTGAGACCCTTATAAGGATATATCCTCGGTACCTGGTGGATAATACAGATATCCGAACACATGTGTTCAGCAATTAGGCCTTTGTGAAGCATATCTCATTACCTCATTGGCTCCTGTTGGTAGCACCAGCACTGTGATTTTAACACAGCCAGCGAGTGGCCCACATTGAGCGTGCTACTATAGAAACTCCTATCTTGGTGGCCCAGTACCAACTTTGTAAGCCCAAGCCCACGAATCGGTATAGGCTCTATAAAGGCGTGGAGAGAGAGAAAAGATTCCCTCATCTTCTCCAATCCTCCAATCGTTTTGTCTTCCAGCTTTCGCGTCGAAATTTTGCCTCCCGCCTCATTAGGGTTCGCCATTGCTTGCTCTTCCCCATTGAAACTCAGGTGATCCCGCTTCTCTTCGTCCATTCCAAGACCCTAGTGACTTTTCCCCCAAATCTTCTTGCCCTTAACCATGCCGAGGGTTTCATATTTCCTGGAGGCGTCGGATGAGGTCTGGCCGACTTCGGATTGTGGGCTGACTAAGCTGAAGCATCTGGAGAGGTTGTTGCGACTGCAGAGCCGCGATGTCGTCCATTGGCGTTCGGCTGAAGGTGAATCGGTTCTGGAGCCCCAGGCCAGTGAGACTGTCATTTTCGCCTCTTTTTTTGACCAAGGTCTTTCTCTTCCGTCTTCCGACTTTCTCCGCCAGCTTCTTGCCTTCTATGAACTTGAGTTGATGAATCTGAATCCCAACTCGATCTTGGAAATTTCTATATTCGCAACTCTTTGTGAGTGCTTCTTGGGTGTGGAACCCCATTTGAATCTATTTAGACTTCTGTTCCACATCAAGCCCTAGCCCTCCAAAAGCAAGGTCTAGGTGATTGGGGGGGTGGTATCCAGCTGAGGAGCGAAATGAAGATGATTTACAACAATATCCCCCTGAAGTCTTCTCTCAAAGGCTGGCATAAGGAGTGGTTTTACTGTTCTGATCTTGAGCCATGCCTCCTCCCTTTTACTAGTTTGCCTCCAGTGGTTGTGCCTAACTGGTCATCTGTGCCCAGCTTTGAAGAAATGGGCCAAGTTTATATATTGATCGACAGGATTGACAAGCTAAAGAGTGCCGGGCTGACTGGGCCATGGGTGGCTAGACGTTTCTTGACTCGTCGCATCAGGCCCCTGAAGTTGAGGTGTCACTTCGGCTAGGACTACAAGGGCAGAGGTGATCCCAGCCGGGAGTATCCTGACCTGATGGACAAGCACAAGGTGACCGACATCCTGCTGGATTACTTCGCCAGCGGGGTGGTTGAGACAGAAGACTCGGAGCGGTCTGTGCCAGCTTACAGCCAAAAGAGGCCTTGCCCAGAGGTAAAGCTTGCTGACGTAGATCCACTGTCTATGGAGGCCATGGGCCCCGGGTACCTCATCACAAGCATATGGGCCACTCGGAAGAGAATGGACCGAGACTTGTAGTTAGCAATATAGTAGCACCCGGCAGACTTTGCCTTCTATAAGAAGGAATATACAGTCCTAGTCGGGTAAGATGTATCTCTAAGAAGGAAATCCCTTGGCCGTATCCGGCTAGAATTCCTACCTTGTACCCCTATCCCCCAGTATATAAGGGGAGGCAGGGCGCCCCCTAAGGGCACGAGATCATAGATCATCAAGAGTTCATTAGAACCATTGCCATAATCCTCAAAGGAATACATCCCAACTGGACGTAGGGTATTACCGTGCATCGAGGGCCGGAATCAGTAAAAAATATCTCCGTGTTCCTTTGCAATCCACCAAGTTTCCCCTTGCCGAGTAGCCCTATAATTATATTGCCGGTGTAAAACATCGACGGTTGGCGTGCCAGGTAGGGGCTTCGGCGAGATCTACACCAACAATCTCGTTGGATCCTACATCAGGAGTCGACGGCGACAAATTCTCCTCAGGAGACACAATAACCTTCGGAAGCCTCGACTTCATCGCCGACTAGATCGGCAATCTCACCTTGGCTGACGCAGATCCAATCCAACCGGCCAAGGAACCAGCCGACTCCGAACCAGTCGGCCCACAAGACGCTGCACCAGCTATCATCAATTCAATGCAGCAATCTTCAACTTCGCTGAGCTTTGGGACAACTCTCTCCTTTTGCATCTGACTCACGCTAGGCCTTGAGCCAGCCCGGGTTGGGCTAGGAAGGGGAGAGATCGTCAATCTCCCACGCAGATTCGGCGACGCCGCAGATCTACATCTTACGCGGCAGACCCGATCTCCTGTGATTTAGTTTGGACATGGCCAAGCACCATTTTAGATTGGATCTAGGGAGGTCGGAGTCGTTCTCACTTCGATAAATTACTCGGATTCTGACTCCAAGACGGACAATGGTTCGAACACTAGTTCAGACTCCAGTCTGGCGAGTTTTCTCTTGCCCCGTGAGATCTTCATGGCTTCAACACCACCACCGGAGGTGCGCCGACTACAAGAGGAGCAACAGGAGGAGGCATGCCGACTATGACCACAAGAGGAAGCCGAACGCGCAGCTCGCAACGACAGGCTACGCAAGGCTGGGCGAACCGCTTAGCAACAGATCCTCCAGATAAAAGTAGGCGACCACGACGTCTTCGTCATGCCACAACAGAACGTCGTGGCCACCACAACCTTGCTGGACACTCTCTAGCTCGGGCCTGATCACTAGGCCACCCTGACTATTGTCAAGATCAAGGCGATAATTACAGCTGCTACCTATCAGCAGCAACAGCAGTCGGGCGACACTCTTGTACCGACCAATCAGTTGGGTTCTCCGGCAGCAGGCTCATCTACATCAGCTCGACGCTAGGTGACTGGCTCAAGTCGGCCACATGAAGAGTCGCGCCAAACGTCACTCGGCGATACCAATAACTACAATCGGCGGCGTCACCGGTACGATCGCCGGCCCAACCAAGATCTCCGAGTTCGTCTACAACGCGACCTCCGACACGACATTAACGCTTGGCGCCGCCAACATGAAGAATAAGAGCACCGCCGACTGGAGGACGAGAACGAGCGTTTTGGTCTTCACCACAAGTGGTTTAACCGCTGTGATCGGAGCCGGAGCCCTCACGAAGATGAAGACGTTCTAGCTTTCACCCACGAGCTCTAGGACGTCGATTGGCCGTCAGGCTTCAAGCCTACGGGGATCGAGAAATACGACGGCAAAACCAACCCCGAGTCCTAGCTCACTGTGTACACCCTAGCAATTCGAGCTGCCGGTGGTTACCACAAAGCCATGGCTAACTACCTCCCAGTTGCACAAGCCGACTCGGCGAGGACATGGCTAACAGGGCTCCCAAGGCGATCGATCGGTTCCTAGGGGGAACTCAGGGAGCGGTTCATCACTAACTTTCAAGGGACCTACGAGGGGCCGTCTTCTGAGCACGATCTATATCAACTGCACCAGAAGAAGAACAAGTCTCTACGCGACTTTATCAAGAGGTTCTCTGAGAAGCACAACAAAATCCGAATGATCAAGGACGAGGCCGTCATCGCCGTCTTCTGCAAGGGAGTAAAGGACGCCCCGTTCATCGCAAAGTTCACTCGGAAACCACCATCCTCCGTCCGGGCTCTCTTTGACATGGTGAACAAATACGCCGACTCAGCTGAAGCGGTTGCCGAGGCCCTCGACGAGAAGGAGTCCCGACAGAAGGACCAGAAGGCGAAAGCCGACAACGAGCCATCACAAAACAAGTCTGGCAACCACAAGCGGATGTCGGACAACGAGGTGGCCAACATGGAGCGAACTCATTCGCGGCCCCAATGGAACAACGACTACCAGAAGGTCATGAACGGGCCATGCCCCTTCCACCCCAAAGGCAAGCACGCGGCCAAAGACTGCTTCATGCTCAAGAAGTTTGCTTCCGAGCAGGCTTCATCATCTAGCGCCAACAAGAGCAAAGACAAGCCAGATCAGGACCCGGCCGACGATTTTCAAGATCCCTAGGCCGAGCTCAACCACATCTTCGGAGGGCCGTCTGCGTATGAGTCTAAGCGCAAGCAGAAGCTAACAGCACGTGACGTCAACACAATCTCTACAGCAGACGCCCCCCAATATTTGCGCTGGTCAGAGACGTCCATCACGTTCACCCGTGCTGATCATCCAGATAGGGTTTCGCACCCAGGACACTATCCACTCGTCCTAGACCCGATCGTCAAGAACATCAAGTTGAAGAAGGTTCTCATAGATGGAGGCAACGCGCTCAACATCCTCTTCGCCAAGACCCTGGACGAGATGAAGATTCCTCGTTCAGACCTGCGGCCGAGTATGGCGCTCTTCCATGGGATAATTCCCGACCTCTCTTCAACACCACTCGGGCAGATCACCTTGCCAATCACCTTTGGCATGCGGGATAACTTCCACACAGAAAACATCTGCTTCGAGGTCACCGACTTCAAGACTGCGTACCACGCGATACTCGGACGACCGGTGCTCGCCAAGTTCATGGCGATACCACACTATACATACATGGTGCTCAAGATGCCAGGGTCAACAGGAGTCCTCTCCCTCCGCAGCGATGTCAAGCAAGCCTTCACCTACAACAAGGAGAGTTGCAAATTAGCTCAATCACAGGAGGCGGCAGTCGGGTGCAACATCATTCGGCAAGCCATCACAACCGAAGTCGAGGAAGACCCAGTTCCAGCCAAAAAAGCAACAAAGTCAGGAATTTCAGCGGACTCGGACTCGAAGAAGATCCCCCTGGACCCTTCTGACCCCTCCAAGACTGCTCTAGTCGGGACCGGACTCGACCCCAAATAGGAAGACGCACTCGTCACCTTCCTCCAAGCCAACAAGGATAACTTCGCGTGGAAACCGTCTGACATGCTGGGCGTACCAAGGAAGGTGATTGAGCATGCCCTCAACATGAAGACAGATGCCAAGCCAGTCAAACAATGGCTGCGGTGCTTCGCTCAAGACCGTAAATGTCGATGTTTTACACCGGCAATAGAACTATAGGGCTACTCGGCAACGGAAAACTCAGTGGATTGAGGAGGAACACAAAGAGATTTTATACTGGTTCAGGCTCTCGATGTGAGGTAATACCCTACGTCCAGTTGTGGTGTTATTCCTCTGAGAGGTTATGTCGATTAATGATCTCGTCGCCCCTTGAGGGGCACCCTGCCTCCCCTTATATACTAGGGGACAGGGGTACACAATAAGGATCCCAGCCGGATGCGGCCAAGGGATTTCCTTCTTAGAGATAGAAACTTATCCGACTAAGACTGCTATTCCTTATCGTACAAGGTGAAGCCTGTCGGGTGCTATCTTATCTCTAGTTACATAATTCGGCCCATCCTCTATCCGAGTGGCCCATATGCTGGTGATGAGGTACCCGGGGCCCATGGCCTCCACAGTAGCCCCTGAGACCTTCATAGTTGAGTCACAACTGATGCCGAGTGCTCATCCTCCACGGTGAAGATTGCCCGAGTGCAATGCTCCTGAGTACTCTTTATTTGAGTGAGTCTTCTTCCCAAGTCCTGCTTCATGTCAGCTGGCAACGAGGCTATGAAGGGCTTCATGTAGATCTATGAATAGTGTGCGCTGAATAGGCGCACCTATTAGGTGTAGCCCCTGACTTTGTGCTTAATTGCGAAAATAATTAAACATAAAGTCAAAGATCTTTAACCTGATAGTCTTTCCCGAGTAGATTACTACCGGTATATGAGACTCTTCGGTATCATGTCAACCGGAATTTGATTCATAGTCTTGCCGAGTAGCATGCCACTCGTATATAGGACTCTTCGACTTCATATCAGTTGGAATGTGTGTTTATAGTCTTGCCGAGTAGGATGCTACTCGTATATGGGACTCTTCAGCTTCATGTCAGCTGGAAAGGGAATTTATAGTCTTTCCCGAGTGGCGTCCCACCCAGAAGTTAGACTCCTCCGCATCATGTCAACGAGAATGAGAGATTTATAGTCTCTCCCGAGTAGTGCACTACTCGAAAGTTAGACTCTTCAGCGTCATATCGGCTGGAATAATGTTGCTCATGGCAACTGACGGCCATGCATGTAGGCCAAGTACCACTTTATGAAAATAAAACCACAACGTGGTTAGGTGTACTCGAGAAAGATACCTGCATCCTCAATTTTAATGAAGACCAGCTTGTGATCCATGTAAGGATATATCCTCGAGACCTAGTGGATAGAACAGATACCCAAACATATATGTTTAGCAGTAAGGCTCTCATGAAGCATATTTGTTTACCTCATCGGCTCCTGTTAGTAGCACCAGCGCTATAATTTCAACTCAGCCCACGGGCGGCCCACATGGAGCATGCTACTGTAGGAACTCATATCTTGATGGCCCAATACCAACTATGCAGGCCCAAGCCCATTTAGTCGGCCTCGGCTCTATAAAAGGCGGGGAGAGAGAAAAAGATTCCTTCATCTTCCCCAAATCAGCCAATCGTTTCGTCTTCCGCCTTCGCGCCCAACTTTTTGCCTCCCGCTCGGCTACGGTTAGTTGCTGCTGTTGCCCGCTCGAACTTGGGCGATTCCAATCCTCTTCGTCTGTTCCAAGCCCTCGATTCACTTTTCCCCCTAATCTTTTCACTCCCAATCATGCCGAAAGCTTCGGATCTTGCGGGCGCGCCGAAGAATGCTTGGCCGACTTTGGATTGCGGCTCGGTGAAACTGAAGCTGCTGGAGAGTCAACTGAAGTTGCCCAGCCAAGAGGTGATCCACTGGCGGCCGGCTAAGGGTGAGTCGGTCCCAAATCTCCAATCTAGTGAAATAGTAGTTTTCGCCTCTTTTTTCAATCGGGGCTTGTGCCTTCCCTCTTCCGATTTCTTCCGCCGCATCCTTGACTTCTACAGGCTGGAGTTGGTGCATTTGAATCCCAACTCGATTCGTCAGATCTCCATATTTGTTACTCTTTGCGAGTGCTTTTTGGGTGTGGAACCCCATTTTAATTTCTTCAGACATCTGTTCCACATCAAACCCCAGCCCTCCAAGAATAATATTAGTGTGATTGGGAGGGCTGGTCTTCAGCTGAGGAGTGATGGGAAGAAAACATATCTTGATCTCCCCTTGAAATCTTCCTTGAAAGGCTGGCACAGTGAGTGGTTTTATTGCGCAGATCCGGCTCCCTCCTTGCGTCCATTCACCGGCTTGCCACCGGTAGTTTTACCAAATTGGTCGGCAGATCCAACCTACGAGGAGATGGGCCAAGTGCACCAATTGTTGGTGAAATTAGATGACCTCAAGAAAGCTAGCCTGACTGGACCTTGGGTGGCTCGTCGCTTCCTGACTCAGCGCATCCAGCCGCTGAAGCTGAGGAGCGCATTTGGCTGGGCTTTTAAGGGGAAAAATGATCCTGACCGAGTAAGCAACGAGTCGGCCAACAAGTGCACGGTGACCGAGACCCTGTTTGGTTACTTCTCTAAAGGGGTGATCGCGATCGAAGACGATAATCGCCGGGTCGCGGCCTATAGCTTCATTCGGCCCCGTACCAAGGTAATCTTTAATCTTCTTCTGTGATGAATGCCTGTGGGCTTGTGTCTGCGATTGTCCAGCATTGTATGATGTATTTTGTTGACTTGTCTATAGTGGCACGAAGAGTTTGATGAGGACTCGCGCCCGTTGTTGGCCGTCAAATCAAAGAAGAAGCTGAGGAGCCCCTCTGCTGCCCAACCCGACTCCAAGAGAGCAGGGAAGAAGCCTATTCTGTATCGGGGTGAGGGGGCCATGACGCCGTGCGCTGTGGCAGGAAGCCTGAAGATAAAGGACACCGTCGCCGCGGCACCAAGGCGATCAAGTCCCAGGTTGGGACTTGTACGGCCGAGCTCGACATCGCTGAGCCCGGCAAAAGCACCGCCGAGTGCACGATCCGAGCGGGATCCGCCAAGCATGCGGGTGCCCAAGTTGGCTACGCCTCCAACGGGGCCGCCTCTAGCTGCCACATCTCCGTCGACTGATTTGCTAGCTGGGCCGACAACTGGAGGTAGCGCTCCGCCAGGACCTGGATCGCTCGGCAGGAAACTGAAGTTCTCCAAGAGGTATGCTGCTCCGGATCTTCTGAGATTCTTGTCTGTTGTAGTAGTATTTTGATGTCTGTTTTGCCATGCAGGAGACGGGTCGATATCGATCTCAAGGAGACCACCCCAACTGCTCCCCTTGAAGAGCCCACCCCAGCCGAGCTGGCGTCGGCGAACACACCCGCTGAGCCGGTGGTACCCCTAGTCGCAGAGACTGAGGTGGTCCCGACCGCGGGGCCGCTGGCACCGCCCGACCAAGGGGCAGTTGCTGAGGTCGCTGCCCCAGCCCCTGAGCCGACGCCCGCTGCTGAGGCCATTGTCGGAGCCCCCGAGTCGACCCCTGAGGCCGCAGAGAACGCCGATGTGGGGGCCGGGACCCCGTCTCCATCATGGTCATCGTCGTCGTCGTCGCTGCTGCCAGAGGTCCCGAACCTTCCACGGATTGAAGCTCCTCCGCGTAGGCTCCCTCGGACGTTCACCTGGATGGTGCCCGACAGAACCGTGAAGAGTTTCAAGCTTGATGAGGCTGCGACGAGAAGGGAACGCGAAAGCTTGCTTCGCACTGCCATCACCGGGTCCTAGGGAGTCGGGGTATGATTCTTGCGGTAGAGTCATGGTGGTCTTCTTGTTTTGACATCTGACTCCACTCTTGGCTTGTTCTTTCCTTGAGCAGAAACTTGTCGATCGCAATGAGGAGATGACCGAGATCTTGGTCGAAATGGCCCCCCACCTAGCGAAATTAGAGCAACTCTGGGCACTGAAGGTCATGATGGAGGAGCGCCACACGGGGAGGGAAGCCTGGCTGAAGGACGCCGTCACCCAGCTCAGGGATGAAAATTGGGCCCAAGCCGCGAAGATCAGAGGTAAGTCCCCTGAATGCATCTTCCCGACTGAACTCTTGATGTATTTCTCCAGCTACGTTGTTCCCAACTGCCCAGTTGAGTCTTGGCCGCAAGGTTGAGTCCATGACTAATCTGTTGTGCAGCCCTCGAAGCCGAGTTGAAGACCCGAATAGAGGGGGAAGCCCAGCTGAGGGAGGCCGAAGAAGCCAAGGCTGGGCTCGAGAAGGTCAAGGCTGACCTGACAGAGGCCAACGCCGAACTTGAACGGGAAAAGGCCGAGTTAAAAGAGGCCACCGTCAAGCTCGACGAAGAAAAAGCCGAACTGGAGAAAACCGTAGCCAAGTGGGAGGCTGACGACGGAAGTAAGTCCCCAACCTGACCGTGATCTTAACCAATCCATTAGTCATTCCATCTGCAACCGAGCCTGACAAGTTTACTTGCCGGTGGACCTGGACAGACATGAGAGCCAATATCCAGGCCCAGTATCAGTTCTACACAGAGGAGATAAGAGTCATCAGGGAGTCACGGGAAGCCCTTGTCCGTGAAAGGGCTCCTCGACCTGATAGATCCCAGCCCTGTGGGAACCAGCTGCAGCAGGATCCCCCAAATAGAGGCGCATCTTGAGGATGCACCGAGTGCCTTGAAGAAGTACTCGGATGAGCATGTCATTGCCGGCGTGGCCCAGACCCTAGCGATGACCAAATCCATCTACTCGAGGGTAGACATTGAAGCCATCGGGGAGGGGTTTGCCAAGGAGACGACGCCCGAAGAGGCGCTGGAGCTGATTGCCTAGGCGAAGTCGACTGCTGAGATAATTACCCGAGACCTAGGTCTGTAGGGGCAGCGTATCATGTAGTTAGTATGTATAAACTTTTGTGGGAAACATGTGTAAATATATGTGCACTGCCACCAAGTTTATCACTCAGTCGTCATTAGCTTTACTTGACCATGTAGTCTACGCCGAGTTAGTCTGTCAGAACTTAATAAAATCGTTCAATGTAAGAAGTTGTACTCGGGCAAATGCGACAGTCATAGTAAAGCTTCATAACTGGAGTGGGATAAGCTCGTATGTTATTGACAGAACACATATATACATGTAGCCCCCAACTCACTACTCGGTTGATACAAGCGGTGTAGTGAGTCAGAGGAACTGTACACATGGACAATTGTAAAACTCAGGTATAGAAAGGACGTAGCTGTTCTATGTTCCATGAGTTGCTGATGAGAACGATGTCTTCGGTCTTCAATCGATAGGCGCCTGGCCGCGTGACCTTGGCTATAATGAACGGCCCTTCCCAAATTGGGGATAATTTGTGCCTGTCTTTGGTGGTTTGTATTTTCCTCAAGACGAGATCCCCGACCAAAAAGGCGCGGCCACGGACATTGCGGTTGTGGTAGTGACGCAGGCCTTGAAGATACCTTGCCGACTGGATTGTTGCGGTGTCCCTTGCTTCTTTCAACTGATCTAGCTCGACCAGTCGGTATTATTTGAGACGTTTCGGAGTAAGCTAGACTCGCGGAGAGTTGAACTGTAACTCTGTCGTAGCATAGCCCTCGGCACCATAGACTAGGAAGAAAGGGGATTGCCCTGTTGCCCGACTAACCGTGGTTCTGAGAGACCAGAGAACAGATGGGAGTTCTTGTACCCACCGGCCCGCGTATGGTTGTAGTCGGTCGAATATCCTGGCCTTGATGCCTTGTAAGACCATACCGTTGGCTTGTTCGACCTGCTCGTTGTTCCGCGGGTGTGCCACTGATGCATAGCAGATCTTGATGCCGAAATCTTTCGCAGAAGTCTTGGAATATGCCGCCCGTAAACTGAGTACCGTTGTCGGTGATTATGCGGTTAGGGACCCCAAATCGGTATAGTAATACTCGTGATGAAGTCCTTTGCTTGTGCCGTTGTTATAATTGCAATGGGTTTTGCCTCAATCCACTTGGTGAACTTGTCAACTGCGACGAATAGATGTGTGAACCCTCCTAGCGCTTTCTTGAAAGGCCCAACCATGTCGAGCCCCCATACTGCGAATGGCCAAGAAATAGGGATAGTTTGGAGTTCTTGGGCTGGGAGATTTGTTTGTCTTGCATAGACCTGGCAACCCTCGCACTTGCGAAAATGTCCTTGGTGTCTGTTACTGCTGTGGGCCAGAAAAATCTCTGCCGGTAAGCCTTTCCGACTAACGTCCTGTATGCAGCGTGGTTGCCCTATATGCCCGAGTGGATCGACTACAGGATCTGCTTGCCCTCCTCGGTGGTGACGCAATGCATGAGGACACCAGATGCGCTCCTTTGGTATAGGTCTTCACCAACTAGTAGGAAGCTTCTGCTTCGACGCTTGATCTGCTCGGCTTGACTGCGATCTTCTGGGAGTTCGTTGTCCAGGAGAAATTTGACAACAGGAGTCCGCCAGTCTTGACATATGTGCAGCACCTCATTTGTAGCCGGGTAGGTTCGCCTCCCGACTGCTCCGGCGCCGGTTTCTTCTTGACTGATGGCTCCATGAGTTGCTCGACAAAGATTCCAGTTGGAACCACTTCTCGCTTGGATCCCATATTTGCCAGCTCGTCTACCGCGTCGTTGTATTGACGCAGGACATATGTTATTTCCAGCCCGTCGAACTTGTTTTCCAGCTTGCGAACCTCCTGAACAGTATGCCGCATGGTGTCATCGAGACAAGTCCAGTCTTCATGACTTGGTTGCACACAGTTGAGAATCCGCCGCACAACCAGCTCGACGAGGCGAGTATATAGCGAGTGACCGTGATAAGGCCTCTACTCACGCGGTGGAACAGAAGATTTAGAAATTTACTTTATTTTCGCCGTGGACCTCAAATGCTCAGCCCCGCACCCCACCGTAGAAACCGCAAGACATTGTCCATTACTCTATCTTGCTTGTTTAGCAGTTGAACTCTGCACTCGCCAAGTCAGCTATAGAGCTGTATTAATTCTGTCCTGCTTGAAAAGTGATATTCAAACCCATCAACCGATGCCCATTAGCAATCGCCGGTGCCTCGTATTATAAGAAATCCCAAGTGAAAGCTGACCACCGTGACTTATGTGTGAAAAAACCCTTCTGATAGTGATGAGTAGCCGTACCAGCAGCTTCTGACCTCGATATCTCGTCTCCGAGCGCTGAGACCCGTACAAAGTAGACTGCCGGTTGTATTTCTGGATTGACCCTTTCGATCCTCAACCACCAGCGTCCGCTGGGTCACTACCTGAAGTGTGCGCAAATATAGCCATAGTGTCTTGGGATAGGTGATCAACAGAGTGATGTGAGAAATGTTGAATCTATGAAAGCTTGATGGCGTCCGGATCCATAAAATTATTCCGCCTTTTTGAGTAGCTGAAGAAGGCATACCCCGTTGCGCCCAGTCGGGAATAAATCGACTGAGTGCCGCCATGCAGCCTATCGTTCTGGACGTCCTTCATGTAGCGGGACCATGTTGCATTATGCCGTTGACTGTCTCCGAACCTTGATCCACGATCAAGAGATGAAGTCGAGACTTGCCGTATGGCACTCGAAGCGCATTTTCTCGGGTTCAACTTCATTTTGAACGGTCGAAGATTGTGGAATTTCTTCCAGTCACGATGAGTCTTCTTTACTGGTCTTCATCACCACTCTCGATGTAGTTTCCATGTGCACCATCTGATGTGTGCAGACATCGTTGGATGCCTGTGATAGGTGCTCCAGCATTCTTCAAACGAACACATTGTGATATTAGCAGTAGTACGCTTCCAATACGCGTGGATGAAAGATGTCTTTAACATTCTTCCATCCCCAGCTGATTTGATGTATCCCGAGTAGCAGTCGAGAAAGTTGATATGTCACCCACCCGCCAGAATCTACCACCTAATCTATCCTGGGAAGACCAATGGGTCCTTGGCACCCTTTGGAAGATCGGTGTAGTCGACCACATGCTCCATACGTTTCTTTCTGACCAAAACTAGGTAGCCAGCTAATCCGTATAGACTCCTTGAAACCCGCTGCGAGGAGCTTGGGGATCTCGTCCCGAATAGCATCGTCAGTCTTGATTGAAGCTCCGCAGCCGTTGCTTACTGGCTTGGCGTCTGTCTTCACTTAGGCGTTGCTCATCACCTCCCTGTACGCCCGCATGCGTATGCTCTCCACCGAAGATGTCTAATGGCTATGAGGAAGTGACAGCTGTCTTCCTATTGGGTCGAGTCCGTCCCGACTAGGGGCAGTCTTGAGGTCGGAAGTCCAGGTCTTTTCGTTCAGAGTCCGCTGAAAATTCCCGACTTCGCCTCCTTTTGCCAGAAATGATCTTGTCGCTTTCAGGGACAGCTGCCGAATGTATCCGCGCCGACTGCCGCCTCTGTGATTAGCAGTTTGCAGCTCTCCTTTGTCTGCAGTGAAAGGCTTGCTGATTCGCTACGAAGAATGATCCTGCTGCTGCATCTTGAACACCATATATGTGTAGTGCGTATGCCAAGAATTCGAGTGCCGACTCGAAGTATCGCGGTGTACGGTCTCAAGTCGGCACACCTCGAAGCAGA